>JAODAL010032322.1:0-47114 GCA_025379985.1 Phyllomedusa bahiana
AATGATTTGTTTGTTTAGTCAATGGTGACAAAAAGAAGAAGCAAACAAAAACAAGGAGGAAGGTAAAAGGGGAAAAAAAAAAGGGGGGGTTTGGGTGACAAACAAAAACATTTGTTAAATTTTTTCAAGCCCAAACCAACCTTTTCCATTTTAAATACCTTCTTTCGGCAATTTAAACAGAGACTATTTTTATAAGCCTAACGGCTTGTACAAAAATCAGATAGATTATGTATGTGGAAGATAATGATGAAAGAATTCAGTAAAATCATAAAAGACAAAAAAAGTAGCCGATTGTGGAATGCATCACCAACGAGTAATAAGGTAACCTAGGATAAAATTAAAAAGGAGTAGGATAAACATGAAAGCGGACAAGTACGATCTTAAAAACATCTCACCAGAATTCAAGCAGCCAGGAGATCCAACGACAAATTGCTTTTGGGAACACCCCTTTAAGGATTTGGGGACAGAATTTTTAAATGCAGGGGGGGGGATTTTAAACCCCCCTTAAGGACCCGGCTTTTTTTTTTTTGGGTACACGTTGGGTTTTTCCCCTTTCCTGGGCCTTCTAAAAAGCCATAACTTTTTTATTTTCCCCACCTATTTTATACACATAAAGGGCTTTTATTTTGGGGACAAGTTTTTATTTTTCTAAGGGTTGTTATTCCCCTAAAAACTATAGAAGATACTGGGAAACCGCAAAAAAATTTTTAAGTGGGAAAAATTTTGTAAAAAAAAATTTGTATTTTCCCCCATTTTTTTTTTGGGGGGGGTTTTGTTTTTTACGGCTTTTCAATTTTTACGGAAAATTTTTAAAAAAGTTATCTTTTAATTCTTCAGGGTTTTACGCACCCGGGCAATACCAAACATGTGGGGTTTCCTTTATGTTTTGGTACCGTAAAAAAATTCCAAACATTTTCTATTTTTGAAATTTGCGCCACGGCGCCATTTTGTGCTACCAATAACTTTTTTGTACTAACACCTACGGACGTCAGTGAGGGGGATTTTTTGCGGGCTGAAGTGTACTTTTTATTGCTAGCAGTTTGGAATGCATGCGACTTTTTGGTCATTTTTATTCCATTTTATTGAGTGACGTTAAATGACCAAAAAACGCAATTTTGGCGTTTGGAATTTTTTTTCTTCTACGTGTTCGCGTAACGGGATAAATGATGTTATATTTTATAGAACGGACTTTTTCTGACGCAGCGATACCAAATATGTGTAACTTCTTTATTATTTTAATGATTTTATTTGTAAAATGGGGAACGGGGGATGATTTGAACTGTTAATGCTTTTTTTTTTGTACTTCA
Source organism: Phyllomedusa bahiana (assembly GCA_025379985.1). Taxonomy (NCBI): domain Eukaryota; kingdom Metazoa; phylum Chordata; class Amphibia; order Anura; family Hylidae; genus Phyllomedusa; species Phyllomedusa bahiana. The sequence continues at coordinate 1,308 of JAODAL010032322.1, forward strand.
AAACTTTTTTTTTTTTTTTCTTTTACTGTAACATTGAGGCCACCTGTGGTACTTGACCCCTAGGTGGCGCGAGTGTTATACACAACCTAATGCATTGCATAGGCAATGCATTAGGGTGTACAAAGATGGCGGTTTCCCCACTTCCTGTCTGCGGACGGAAGTGGGGCAAACCGGCCAGGGTAAGTGACGGGAGCCTTCCAAGGCTCCCCACCACAATGCCGGTGATACGGATCGGCGCAGCATAGCTGCGCTTATGCCGATCACCGCACGATCGTGCGCGGCACCGATCGGCGTTAATTCAGAACGCCGCGGCCATCTTTGCCGCGGCGCCTGATGGGTTAAAACAGCGCCAGCGGGCGGAGCCACCCGCCGGCGCTGTTACTGCCGGGTGTTAGCGGCGATTTGCCGCTAACACCCGCCGGCTGTGCGGCGTGGTCGCGGCGCGCCCCCCCTGCAAAGCCCCTTAGCGGCCCTGGGACGTACTCATACGCCCAAGGTCGTTATGGGGTTAAATACAAAAATATAACTTGTTAAAATTTTGGAATTTTCAATAATGTCACAAGGTTGTGAAGGTTGGACAGTATGGAAACAAGACAGAGAAAAAAATTGATTCCTTTGATTTCTGGTGCTGGAGAGGAGTCTTACATGTGCCATGGACAGCTAGAAGAACAGACAAACCTGTACTGGGAGAGAATAAACCTGACATTTCTTTGGAGGCCCAGATGACAAGACTATGACTCTCATACTTTGGGCACGTCACACCAAAGGGAAGATCATCAGAAAAAGACATTATGTTTGTCAAGGTAGAAGGTCAATGAAAAAAAGAAAACTAACAGTAAGTGGGATTAACACATTAGAAAAAGATATTAACTCTTTAAGGCACCCTGACATTCCTGTACGTCATAGTTCACTGCCTGTTAATGCACCATGACGTCCAGGAACATCATGAAAGCTTTCTTTCTCCCTGTGCAGAGATAAGGTGAAAGCTCTATGCTAATTGCTGTTTCTGACAGCTATATAGCACAGTTACACAGCAGGTGATCAATCATTGCAGTCCCGTGCAGATTGGGATTGGTCAGTCAGTCTGCTGACTCACCCACTACAGCTGATCCACTTCCCAGGCTCTGTTCTGTGAGAGAGAGTGAGGAGATCATATTTCTGTGCTGGGTCCTAGTGCCCTGTGCTGCGATCTGGCCTGTCACAGCCTAAAATGCTTCATTAACCCCTCCACTGCCTAATCACTTCACTGCCCCTGTGATCTATTTGGGCCAACTGTCTGATCAGACAGTTGGCCACTTTCAAGTTCCAGCAATTTTCTGCCAGTGATCATCACTGGCTCATACAGTGAAAAACACACAAAAAAAATTAACCCCTTCATTGCCAAGTCCCTGTTCCCTCACTCATATTGTTATAGCTGTCTGATCAGTGAAAAAGACAGTTTGTAATTTCTGTCCCACATCTGTCACTGACCATCACTACCCCAATAAAGCCTGAAAAATATTCTAAAACAAGAAGGTGCTCCTTCAATTCTGAGGCCTGTGGAAGAGTCAAAAAGTGTATATGGGCCACAAGTGGGATATTTCTAAAAACTGGATAATAAGGAGAATCATTATTGAGTTGCAATTTCTTGGTAAAATCTACGGGGTTCCAATGAATAATAAATGAAAATCGGAAATCTGCAAAAAAGTTAAAATTATGAAATTTCACGTTCGCTTTTCATTAATTTTTGGGAAATAATTAGAGGGTTAATAAACTTCCTATATGCTGTTTTGACTATGTTAAGGGGTGTAGTTTCTGAAATTGAGTCATTCATGGGGTTTTCTAACATACAAGCCCCTCAAAACCACATCAGAAGTGGCCTGGTTCCAAAAAAATTCTGTTCTGCAAATTTTCTTGAAAATGTTAAAATTTGCTACTAAATTTCAAAGCCCCCAAAATGTCTTAAAAAAAAATAGTTTTAAAAAAATCACCCCAAACAAAAATAATATATGGAATTTCATTTTTTACTACTTTTTTTTGGTGTGACTATTGTCTTGCACACAGAATTTTTTAAACTTTGAAAAGGCAAATTTTTAAAAAATTTCACAATTTCGATTTTTTTTCACACCTAAAAAGGGGTTTTATCGACAAAAATTTAATTGCTAAATTAAGCACAATTTTTCTGAAAAACAATCTCTAACACTATTAAAAGTATTGAAAATTATTCAAAGAAAAAGGGGACATGTCAATTTAAAAAAAAAGGGCTTGGTCCTTAACCCAAAAAAATTAGACCTTAAAAGGAGTTTTTATCAAAACGTTCGTGCTGTTCTCTAATTCTCTGAATTGATTTGAAATCCGGGGGCGGGCTCCCCTCACACTTCTCTCCCCACGGGCGGCTCTGCTCCCAAGGGGGCTGTCTCTCCTCACTAAAACCCTTTGGGACACATCATTCGGGGTTGGCATAAACAAAGGAGTCGGATATAACACTCTTAGCCTCCTGCATCTTTTGCTGCACTTTCACTTCACAAGCACCTCAATTCTTAGTTTTCACACAAATTACACTGAAAACGCAGCTTTACTTCTAGGGTTTTCACCCAAATTGTCTACAACGCAAATCTTTACCAACTACAAATTTCCCTTCAATAAAATCTCTCCTGCTGCATACATTGGTTGAAAAAAAAGGGGGGAAAAAGCAATCGCTTTTTAGAAAATCCGCTCAACCTTTTAAATAACTTGGACTTGTGGTCACCTAGAGCTTTCTCTTTCAAAAGGGTTTGGATTTTTAGTCCCTACAAGTATTTTTTTTTTCCCCCATAAATTCTACAATATTTAGGGGAACCTAAAATATAATGCAATCTCAAATTGATATATAACACATAAAACTCCCTATACATGTCTCATCCACCAAGTAATGCATTTGTCACATTTTTGGGAAAGTCTTGTGTGCTGTGGGGGGACATTTTTGGGGGAGCTTTGGTTTTATATAAAAAAAATTATAGATTCTCACTATATTTTCATATCTTTACATATGTGTCAATTTATAAAAGAAAAAAAAAAAAAAAACACAATGGGGCTTAAACTCCTAACCCTTTCTTGCGAGGGGTCGCAACCAGACACACAGACAGCTTGTAAAACAAATGTGTTGAACCTTATGTTATACACTACAGATATAGTCAAAAGGGGAGGTGAGCTTCTTTAAATCGAGGAACAAACGCCCTCTTTTCAAAGTTGCAGTTTAAAAGGACTGGACCTGGAGGAGGTGAATAAACCCTCTTGGCAAAAGGCCCTTAAACGCCAAAAATTGCCCAGATCATCCCCCTAGAGCGGGAGATGTAATAAGCCAGGACCCTGGTTTCACTATCATTTTAACAGCTAAAGGGGAGAAAACACGATTTGTGCAGGCAGCCAGTCACGCGCAGGGGCGTGCCCGGGGGTTTTCCTGTTTAGGGGCGTACCCAAACAGGCTGAATGAAATGTCAGTCACCCAACCCAAAAAGTAGGGGGTTGTCTAGGGGCGGGATCCGACCAGGGGGGATGGCCACCACAACACAGAAATGAACACAGATTTACGAAAAGCTCATATCTGCTAAAACCCAAATGACTGAGGTAAAGCAACCCCAAATTTCCAAAAATGCTTTTTTTACTGTCCCCCTAAACTGAGACCAAAGATCTTTTTTAACGATTAAAAACCCCCCTTTAAAGGGGGTTAAGGGGCCCAAACTTTTGTAAATTACCCAAATGAAAACTAAAAAAAAGTTTTTAGAAACAATTTCCCACGAGTCGCTACAAGTTGAAATCTACTTGATGGCCCCCTATCCCATTAAAAAGCTTAAGGGAAACATAACAGGCAGAAAAAAGGGAAAAGGGCAAAAATGTAACCCTAAAAAATAGAGAGCCCAAAAATCTACCCCCTTCTAGGCTTTTTAAAAAATTTTACTTTAAGCCAAAAGGGGCAACACCGTGACAATTTCATTAAATAAAATTTTTTTTTTTTTAAAAGCAAAAATTTAAAAAAGCGCAGATCTGGGTAATTTTTTTTCAATTTACAGTTTGGTCCCTGTAATGAAAATATGTTTGGTTTTTAAAATTTTTTTTTTTCGAAACCCAAATTTACTTTGAAATATGAAAATCGCTTCCCCCTTTTATCTGCTTTTTAAATGGTTTCCCGTGATGTTTAAAAACATCTATTTAACCCTACAAAACAAATGAAAAGTTCTTTAAAGGGGAAGAATCTTTTATTAAACAAACCCAAAAATTTCAAGTCCAAAAAAAAAAAATTAAAAGGGTTTTTTTTTTTTATGTATAATTTCTATTACTGTTACTTAATACAAAAATTAAATTAAATTTTTTATTTTTTTTTTTTTTTTTTTTTTTTTTTATTTTCCCGAGTTTTTTGGGGAAACTTCCCTTTTGGGGAAAGCCCCAAAATTTCCCCCTATTAAGAAAAGATCTTTTTACCTATAAACCCCCAATTTTGAAACCAGGTAATGATTTTTTTTTGAATGAACAAGACTTTTTGGGGAAAAAATGTTTTTGGACTATGGGTTCCATTAAACATACATTGGGGATCACCAAAAACCCTCTGGAAAATGAAAAAATTTTACCTGTTTTGTTTTAACTCTAAAAACAAAGTAGTTGTTTTGGAAAACCCCCCTTTTTTCTGAACTTTTTTGGACGTCTTTCCACCATTATTTCTTACATGTCCACAAGGATTCACATGCATTAAGGGCCCAAAAAAGGAAATTTAAATTTTGTCCCTCAATGATTTCAGACAAGGCCCAAGTTCAGAAAAACAATCCAGGGGGGAATTTTACCCCGGTACTGTTCCCCAAAAGGGAACGCGGGGGGCTGGAAAAAAAATTTTGAAAAAAGAAGGAAAATTTTAACCAAAAATTTAATAGTGTATTTCTTTCAAAAGGAAAAAAATATTCCCAAAATGAATTTAACAAAAAAAAAAATCAAAGTCAAATCAATATTTGCTGTGACCACCCATTGTTTTCAAAATATCATCAGTTCTACTTTTTAAGGACCTCAGAGGCAGATTGTTCCCAACTCTTTTGGAGAAAAATGGAAACACGATTTCTGTGGGGTGTAAGTTTTGCTCAGATAGGTTTTTTTTTGGGGGCCCTTTTCCAATATTAATTCAAGTGAGCTTTGGGTGATAAGATTAGGTATGTGGGGCCACATCATCAAATTTTTAAGGGAAAATACTTGTTTTTTCTTTACCCTAAGATTTTTTTTTTTAAAGTATTAGCTGTGTGTTTTGGTTCGAAAAACCTGCTCAATTAAAAAAAAAACTATAAACCCATTAAAAATTCTGTATTTGAAAAAATTCTTTTCTTTTTCAGCATTTTTTCCCCCACCTTTCCTTAAAATTTGGTACACTGCCCCAACATGGGAAATATTTGTTGTTTTTTGTTCCCACAATTTTTTTGGCAGCTTTTTCATCCTTCCCTTGCAACCGATGCAATTCTGGGAAGTCTTATTTTAAAATTCCTATTCCCAAAAAAACAAATGTGATTTAAGGGATAAAAATTCATTTACTTTAAATTTTGTGATTTGGGCCTTCCTCACATAATTTTGTCATTTTTCCTCATTTTTTCCAAAGGGGAAAAATTTCTATAAAAATTTTTTAAAAATTTTCAGATGCCCTCATTACTCACACCCACTGTGCAGAATAGAAAGGTGGCTGCCGGGGCAATTTGGGACCCCTTTTTTTGATCCATTTTTTACTGCGGTTTAAAATATAGCTTTAGCCGCCTGTCAGCTGTGCTCAAAATGCCTATTGTAATAAATAAAGAGTACTGGAGATGTGTGGCAAGCTTTCCATTCTGCATGGAGACTTTTTAAGGGGGGCCTGTTTCTCCAAGGGTTAAATTTCATGCAGAGGTAGAACCTGTGCCCATCATCCAACCAATATGCCACAATTGTCTGAGGATAAAAACCCCTTTAACCCCTTAAACCGAACACCTGAAAAGTATTTAATGACCAGCCTTTTTTTTTTTTAGTTTTTGCCTTCCTGCGTTTCAAGAGTCTTAACTTTTTTTTATTTTTTTCAATGATGAAGTTGTAGGATGCCTTGTTTTATCAGGGACAAGTTGTACTTTTTGAGGGAATAGCTTAAGTTCACTTAGAAATTATTGCAGAATTTTTTTTCAATTTTTTTATACCATTCACATTTCACATTTAATAATAATTCCACAGGTTATTACGGTTGTGTGGATACCTAGGGCAACATGTATGAATCTCGCCACGTCGAAGCGCATGTTTCCGCCAGTTTTCTGGCGAAATTTGCGCCTCATGTATGTCGGTGCCAAGGTGCACTCATACATGCGGTGTAAAGTCCGCCGCGCCTCGTCAGTGGGTGGGGCGCAGAGCGGGGACTTAGGCGCAGTGCGGGACTGCGCCTAAGATTCGCCGACCGACGTAGTGCGATCATACATGCGGGGAAACGTTCACCGTGCCTCGCCAGTGCGTGGGGCGCAGTGCGGGACTTAGGCGCAGTGCGGGACTGCGCCTCATATTCGCCATCCGAGAAGGGGCGCTAATACATGCGGGGAAAAGTCCGCCGCGCCTCGCCAGTGTTTGGGGCGCAGTGCGGGACTTAGGCGCAGTGTGCGACTGCGCCTAACAACTATTCCGATTTGAGACAGGCTGGAAAACAGTGAGAAATCATTAAAGATGTCCGTGCGGCATGGAGTATGAATAAAAAAATAGCCTTTATAAAGGCGTAAGACAGTCTCTGAAAATGAGCTCAAACCTACGAAAAAAAATACATAACTAAAACCACTTTCCAAAAATCGAGACCGGCGCTACATGGGGAATTTGGATATTGAAAATTGCCGGGAATTACAGTAATTCAAATTCTGTAAGCTCTTCTCATTGGTCGGCAGAAACCAGCCAACCAGAATGGGAGCGACAGTGAATCATTAAAACCTATGGAGAAGTATGGGCCAATCAAAATCAAAGGCGGGACAGTTAAAAATACAGTAAAAATGCAGAAAAGAGCTGATTGGTTGAGCTAGCGGGGGCTTGGCAATCCTGGCCTATCAGCATAGTAGCGACAGGGACCCATTATAACCTATGGAGAAATATTGACCAATCAAATTAGGGGAACAGACAGGGCAATCTGCCACAAAGCCCGGGATCGTCGAACAGTATTTTGTTTACCTGGGGCCCGAGTTCGACATATCGCGGATCGGGTTGACAGATTGCTGGGTGGGGCTGGTGAGAATCCAGCTGTCATGGTGCACATTGGCACCAATGACAAAGTTAGAGGTAGGTGGAGCGTCCTTAAAAATGATTTCAGGGATTTAGGCCAAAAGCTCAGGGCAAGGACCTCCAAGGTAATATTTTCAGAAATATTACCTGTTCCACGGGCCACACCAGAGAGGCAGCGGGAGATCAGAGAGGTGAATAAGTGGCTCAAAAATTGGTGTAGGAAAGAGGGATTTGGGTTTTTGGAGAACTGGCCTGACTTCTGTCTTGGCTACAGACTCTATGCTAGGGATGGTCTGCACCTAAACGAGGAGGGTGCAGCTGTATTGGGGTACAAAATGGCCAGGAAGTTGGAGGAATATTTAAACTAGGGACTGGGGGGGAGGGTAACTACACATCTAGCATGCAAGATAGTGAAGATAGAGAGCTGGGAATTAGGAATAAAACAGGAGGTGGAGTGGAGGGAGGGGGTGTAGCAATAGATAAAAAGATCAGGGAGAAAGGAATAAAAACTGGAAAATCTCCAAATTGCATGCGGACCAATGTAAGGAGTCTGACCAACAAAATAAATTAACTAGAATTATTAATAGCTGAAGAAAAATATGACATAGTGGGGATAACTGAGACATGGCTGGACGAGAGCTATGACTGGGCGGTTAACTTGCAGGGTTACAGTCTATTTAGAAAGGATCGTAAAGACCGGAAGGGGGGAGGTGTCTGTCTCTATGTAAAATCCTGTCTGAAGCCAACACTGCGGGAAGATATAGGTACAGGTAATGAACAAGTGGAATCATTATGGGTAAATATACATGGGGGTAATAACAGTAATAAAATTCTAATAGGAGTCTGCTATAGGCCCCCAAATATAACAGAACCCATGGAAGATGTACTCCTCAGGCAAATAGATCAGGCGGCTAATCAGAATGAGGTTATTATTATGGGCGACTTTAACTATCCAGACATCAATTGGGAATCTGAAACCTGTAGCTCTCACAAAGGAAACAGGTTTTTGTCAATAACTAATGATAATTACCTTTGCCAAATGGTGCAAGAACCGACTAGAGGAAAGGCCCTTCTAGACTTAATATTGACTAATAGACCTGACAGAGTAACAAAGGTTCAGGTTGAGGGGCACCTAGGGAATAGTGACCATAATATAATACATTTCCGTTTATCCTTCAATAGAGTTTTTTGTCAAGGAACCACAAAAACACTGAATTTTAGGAAGGCTAATTTTATTCTGCTTAGGGAGGCCCTAAACCGTATTGACTGGGACAATGTGTTTAAATATGGCAGAACAAATAATAAATGGGATATTTTTAAAAACATTCTCGGATACCACTGTGAGAGGTACATACCTTATGGTAATAAAAAAATTAGAAACAGGAAAAACCCAATGTGGATCAACAGAGATGTAAAGGAGGCAATAAAAAACAAAAAGAAAGCATTTCACCTACTAAAACAGGAGGGCAGTGAAGAGGCACTAAGAAGCTATAGGGAAAAAAATAAAGTGTGTAAAATAAAGATAAAGGAAGCAAAGTTGGAGACGGAAAGACATATTGCGGTAGAAAGTAAAACTAAGCCCAAAATATTTTTTAACTATATAAATAGTAAAAAGATTAAAACAGAAAATGTTGGCCCTTTGAAAAATACTGAGGGAGAGACAGTAGAGGACGATGAGAAAAAAGCAATCCTATTAAACACTTTTTTCTCCACTGTATTTATTGAGGAGGATGAGCTTCCTGTTGAACAGAGGGATGAGGTAAACTCCAACTTAAAAGTTTCTTGTCTAACCCAGGAAGAAGTGCAGCTCCGTCTTTGGAAGATTAAAATAGACAAATCCCCAGGTCCAGATGGCATACACCCACGTGTCCTAAGGGAGTTAAGTGATTTCATAGATAGGTCCCTATTCTTAATATTTATGGACTGTCTAATAACGGGGTGTGTCCCAAAGGATTGGCGCATAGCAAATGTGGTGCCAATATTCAAAAAGGGGTCAAAAAGTGATCCAGGAAACTATAGGCCGGTAAGCTTAACCTCTGTTGTAGGTAAAATGTTTGAAGGTTTTCTCAGAGATGCTATCCTGGAGTATCTCACTGAAAATAAATGTATAACCCCATTCCAGCATGGGTTTATGAAGGATCGGTCCTGTCAGACTAATCTCATCAGCTTCTATGAGGAAGTCAATGCTAGACTGGATCAGGGTGAGGCACTGGATGTCATATATCTAGATTTTTCTAAAGCATTTGATACTGTGCCACATAAAAGGTTGGTAAATAAAATGAGAATGCTTGGACTGGTGGAAAATGTGTGCAAATGGGTAGGCAACTGGCTCACTGATAGAAAACAAAGGGTAGTAATTAATGGTACATACTCAGACTGGATCGCTGTTACTAGTGGGGTACCACAAGGGTCAGTATTGGGCCCTATTCTCTTTAACATTTTCATTAATGCTCTTACACAGGGATTACACAGTAGAATATCGATCTTTGCAGACGATACTAAACTCTGTAAAGTAATCAACACAATAGAGGATAATGTGTTGTTACAAAGGGATCTGGATAAGTTGGAGGCCTGGGCAGGAAAATGGCAGATGAGGTTTAATACAGATAAATGCAAGGTTATGCACATGGGGAGGAAAAATCCATTACATGACTACATGTTAAATGGAAAAACACTGGGTAAAAGTGACATGGAGAAGGACTTGGGAATCCTGCTGGACAATAAACTTAATTGTAGCAGCCAGTGTCAGACAGCAGCTGCCAAGGCAAATAGGATCATGGGGTGCATTAAAAGGGGCATAGAGGCACATGATGAGAACATTATTCTCCCATTATACAAGTCACTGGTTAGACCACCCATGGAATATAGTGTACAGTTTTGGGCACCGGTGCACAGGAAAGACATTGTAGAGCTTGAACAGGTATAAAGGCGGGCAACAAAAATAATAAAAGGACTGGGTGGACTACAGTACCCAGAAAGATTAGCAAGATTAGGGTTATTTAGTTTAGAGAAAAGACGGCTTCGGGGGGACATAATAAATATGTTTAAATACATCAAAGGTCAATATAGAGACCTCTCCCAAGATTTATTTATACCCAGGGCTGTATCTAGAACAAGGGGGCATCCTCTACGTCTTGAGGAACGAAAGTTTCTACATAAACATAGAAAGGGATTCTTTACTGTAAGAGCAGTGAGACTGTGGAACACTCTGCCAGAGGGACTTGTCATGGTGAATTCAATAACGGAGTTCAAAAATGGTTTAGATGCATTTCTGGAGCGTAATAATATAACAAGTTATAGTGTCTAGGATTCAGGAGAGGGGTCATTGATCCAGGGATTTTCTGATTGCCAGATTGGAGTCGGGAAGGAATTTTTCCCTAAAATGAGGACAATTGGCTTATACCTCATTGGGGTTTTTTGCCTTCCTCTGGATCAACACCTTAGCACAACAGGCTGAACTGGATGGACATCTTGTCTTTTTTCGGCCTTACAAACTATGAAACTATGAAATTCAAAGGCGGGACAGTTCAAAATACAGTAAAAATGCAGAAAAGAGCTGATTGGCTGAGCTAGCGGGGGCTTGGCTATCCTGGCCAATCAGAGCGTGAGCTACTTGTCCCATTATAGTCTATGGACAGATCGGGGCAATGAAATCTTGGCTCTCAGCGCCGTGCGGCATGGAGTATGATTTAAAAAAATCCTGTTTATTCGGTGTCAAAGATCTGAAAAAGAGCTGAAACCTTCTATAAACATACATCAATCAAAGCCCTAACACCGCGGTGCTCGCCGTCACCGGCGCTACATCAGGAATTGCGATACAGAGAATTGCCAGGAAATACAGTAATTCAAATTGTTTAAGCTCTTCTCATTGGTAGGCAGAAACCAGCCAATCAGAATAAGAGCGACAGGGAACCATTAGAAGCTATGGAGAAGTATGAACCAATCAAATGAAAAGCCGAACAGTTCAAAATACAGTAAAACAGGCAGAAAAGAGCTAATTGGTTGAGCCCAGGCGGCAGATATGAATCCACCAATCATATGTAGTGTGTCTATTTTGAATGGAGAAAGAAGGGCGCCCTAAAAGTTATTACTGTCTATGGGAAATATTCTAGTACTGTGATTGGTTGGTGGGAAGAGGGGCTCGTCCTGCTTAGCCAATCAGCGGCTGAGCTACCTTCTCATAGAGTTCTATGGGGAAAAGAAATGCAGAGAGAGCCCTGTTTGTGATTGGCTAAGTTAAAAGAGGCGCGGTTATTTGGACCAATGGGAGAGCGAGCGACGCTCTTATGGGTTTTCTAATGCAATCTGTAATAAAGCTGTACGTGCCCGAAATAAAATGATAAAACTCACGAAGATGTACCGATGTGTATATAAAATGATCAATAATATGGGGGTAACGAAAAAAAAAATATTAATTCAATAAATTCATTTTTATTTCTTTATTTTCGTTAGCCAATGATCAATATTATAGGTGTAACGAAAATAAAGAAATAAAAATGAATTTATTGAATTAATATTTTTTTCGTTAACCCCATATTATTGATCCTTTTATATACACATCGGCACAGCTTCGTGAGTCTTATCATTTGATTTCTGCCATATACAGTTTTATTACAGATTGCATTAGAAAACCCATAAGAGCGTCGCTCGCTCTCCCATTGGTCCAAATAACCGCGCCTCTTTTAACTTAGCCAATCACAAACAGGGCTCTCTCTGCATTTCTTTTCCCCATAGAGCTCTATAAGCTAGCTCAGCCGCTGATTGGCTAAGCAGGACGAGCCCCTCTTCCCCCCCAACCAATCACAGTACAAGAATATTTCCCATAGACAGTAATAACTTTTAGGGCGCCCTTCTATCTCTCCCTTCTTTTTCTATTCAAAATAGATGCACTACATATGATTGGTGGATTCATATCTGCCGCCTGGGCTCAACCAATCAGCTCTTTTCTGCCTTTTTTACTGTATTTTGAACTGTCCGCCTTTTCATTTGATTGGTCTATACTTCTCCATAGCTTATAATGGTTCCCTGTCGCTCCTATTCTGATTGGCTGTTTTTTGCCGACCAATGAGCAGAGCTTAAAGAATTTGAATTGCTGTATTTCCCGGCAATTCTCTATATCCCAATTCCTGATGTAGCGCCGGTCTCGCCGCCAAACGCGGTGTTAGGGATTTGATAGATTTAAGTTTATAGAAGGTTTAAGCTCTTTTTCAGATAATATTTTACACCTAATAAAAACGATTTTTTTAATCATACTCCATGCCTCACGGCACTGAGAGCTGAGATTTCATTGCCCCGAACTGTCCATAGACTATAATGGGACATGTAGCTCGCACTCTGATTGGCCGGGATAGCCAAGCCCCCGTTAGCTCAACCAATCTGCTCTTTTCTGCATTTTTACTGTATTTTGAACTGTTCCACCTTTGATTTTGATTGGTCAATACTTCTCCATAGGTTATAATGGGTCCCTGTCACTCCTATTCTGATTGGCCAGGATTGTCAAGCCCCCGCTATCTCAACCAATCAGCTCTTTTCTGCATTTTTACTGTATTTTGAACTGTCCCGCCTTTGAATTTGATTGGTCAATACTTCTCCATAGGTTATAATGGGTCACTGTCGCTCCTATTCTGATTGGCTGGTTTCTGCCGACCAATGAGAAGCGCTTGCAGAATTTGAATCACTGTTTTTCCCAGCAATTTCCAAGATCCTAATTCCTGATGTAGTGCCGTTCTAGATTTTTGGAAAGTGATTTTTTTATTTATTTATTTTTTTTGAAGGTTTGAGCTCTTTTTCTGATAATGTTTTACAGCTAAAAAAGGCGAATTTTTTTAAAATCATACTCCATGCCGCACGGAGCTGAGAGCCGAGACTTCTGTTGCGATCTTCTATATGTTTCCGCTCATGTTACGTTCTCGCTTCACTTCGCCTCCGCCGGATCATTTAGACCAGAATCAACCAGGTCTGGCTGTCGGAGCTGGCGAGCGCTGCCATGCTCCTCGATCGTACATGCCTCGGAGTTTTCGAACGTGCCGCGTCCCGCCCCGGAACTCCCACACCGCGCCCACACCGCGCTCATTCCACGCCCCTTCATGTGAGGCGCATCCGAAAGTGGCGAACGCTGCGCCTAACATCGCATCCCTGCGTCCGATAGGGGATTCGAGTCGGTAAGGAGCAGGATACACCAGAAAACATGCGAAAAGCCCGTTCATACATGTCGCCCCTAATTTTTTTTTTTTGTTTTTTTTACACTTAGTAATATATTAGCATATTTATATATACTAAAACATTATATAATCTATGACAGTTTGTCACAGGCAGCAATCAGGGTAGCAGGTACTCTAGGTCCCCAGGGCTAAATGTGGAGACGTTTCCCGGGTTCTGTCGGGTCACCGGAGTCCCGATCACCCGACAGAACAGGGGAAAGCCCTTTGATTATGCTGCCGGCACGAATCACGGCAAACAAAGGGACAGCAAAAGTCGGCAGGCGGTCATTAAGGGGTTAAGATACTGCATTTTCAGTGAAAAGAAGCCATCTGCAAAGGCTTGAAAATTCAAACAGTACCTAATACTTTTAACTGATGAGTGTTTACTCCAATTACTGCATATGAAGTCTAGATTTTCTTCTGTTATAGTGTACCTCGAATTAGAAATAACGTTCCATAAATAAGCAGTAAAAGCAAGAATTAGAAATGTTGTACTTCTTATTGGAGAAAATGCTTCTGTTTTCTTGAATCACACTCTTGCTCTCTTATCTGTACACTTGGTTAGAAATCACTAAGAGAATCTGTCTTACAAAATATATGCTTCACTGAGAGCTCAGGTTAGAAGCTGCCAATATAAGTCTTTGGAGAGGAGGGTAGTGAAGTAGTAGGCACACACCAGCAGTAGCATTTAGGGCATTAAACAGCAATAAGGAGAAGTGTAGCTGTGGATCCAGCACTGAGGTGTACAAATGCACTCACTATCCAACCAGCTAGCACCATGTTTGTGTCTTTCTCCGCCTCTCCCATCCCCTTAAAAGACCTTTCAGTGAAGCAGAAAACTTCTTTCATCTGCAAGACAGATTTGCATAATGATTTATGATGTAGTACACAGAAAGAATGCAGGAGAGGGAAGAAAAGGAGGCTGATAAAAGAAGAAGAAATATTTTTCTTAATTAAGATATATTACAAAGTTTCTTGTTTCTTATTTTTGGTCATTCTGTTGATTTATGGAAAGTTGCTATTATTGGAGGTAGGCTTTAATTGAATACATAAACAGCACATGTCTTCCTTCTGTCCAAATATATTCCCACAGTGTATCAATGTTAGAACTGGAAGCTTTACCTGTTATCAAAAATACTATTAATAAATACTATTTACACTGAGAAGCAAAAGGGTAACTATGTTTTGCACTTTTGACTCAGGCTCGATGTTTCACCATCGACTACAGTTTTGAACGTGAACCACCATCATTTTATCGACAATCATCTTAGATATCTCATACATAAATTTGACTTGCAACTATTTAACATATGCTTAGTTATGCAGATTATTATCATGTAACTGCATTGTTACTGTTTTGCTCCTAAACATCTAAAGTTCTATTACTTTGTAAATCCACCTTTGGCTTTCAACACTGCCTGAATCCTTCTGGGCTCTCGATCAAATGCAAGCATGTCTAGGCTGAAATCTGATCCTATACAGCTTTATCTTCAGCTCCACCCACAATTGTTCGATTGGGTTGAGGTCTGGGGATTGTGGCGGTCAATCCAGCAACTGTACTTACTTGTTATTGAACCATTTCTTCGGCAATCTCGATGTATGCTTCAGGTCGTTGTCCTGCTGGAATATTATGTCATCCTTTTCATACACATAGTTCTCAAATGTACGAAGTAACTCATTGTGTATGATACTCATATATAGCTCAGCATTGAGACCAATATTAATCCTGATCAAGTATACAATGCCTTTCGTTGTGAAAAAAAAACCATATCATCAGGCTTTCTGCATCGAACTTGATAGTTCTTCCAATTTCTTGATCTGTTAGCCCCCTTTTCGCTTTATTCTACTAGTCCTATTTGCACCCATCAGAGCCTGGTCTATTAACTTTCATCTCGTTGTTCCAAATCATACGTTTACAATCTTCTACTGTCCACTTGTCATACTTTTTTACAAATTGATGCTTTTTTTGACGAGATTGAAGTAGAGGTTTCTTCACTTTTATTCGGGTCATCATTCCACACATGTGTAATGCATGGCACTAGGTGCTTGCATGGACTTCTGTGATCTCACTATTACAAAACATACAAGCCACCTCCACTGCTGCGTTTTTGCACCAGAACTGATAGACCTTGTGATGAGTCAACTTGTTGACCCTGAAATTTTGCCTGGACGTCCAACTCCTGGCTTTTAAATGCATGGATGGACTTTATTTCATATTTTCCCAACTGTCATGGCCTCACATGATGCATTTTGGCAATTTTTTTGGCCAAGAGACTGCTATTGGTGAGCTGGATGATGCTGCTTCTCTTTTCTTGGGAATTCTTCTCCATGGCTTCTTCTTCAGTGACCAGTGACCTTTTGCTTGAAAATCAACCTAGTAACACAGTGAACTATTAGAGTTTGTTCACATGGCATATTTGGAGGCAGTACTTGAGGCGCAATTGCGCTGTAATACGCCCACAGTATGGCCCACAAATATGGTAATTCATAGTTCTCTTTGAGAGCTATGATTATCTGCCGTTTTCCTTGTGAATGGGGGCCGGCACAGAGCACTTTAGAAGTATGCGCTATGCAGGGTGTACACAGAACGCACTGCTATACGCTGGAATTCAGTCATCTGAACATACCCTTAGGGAATATGTGAACCGGTCGTGATTTTTAGTATACAAGAAGAAAAACTTTTCAAACAACAAGAGCAAAACAGTATCAATGAAGTTACAAGAATCTGCATAACTAAGCATATGCTAAACAGTTGCAAGTCAAACTGATGTATGAAATAACCAAGATGATTGTATATAAAATGATGGTAGTCTTATATTCAAAGCTGTAGTGGATGGTGAGATAGGCCATGTTCACACGGCTGATTTTTGCCGTAATTTTGGGACGGATTTCACCCGCAATTATGGCGTGTGTACGGGGGGTGGGGAGGCCGGCAGCTTGCTGGCCCCATAGACTTTCATTACCCATGGCGTGTGTCCCGCCGGGATAATGTGCATGTCACTTTCTCCCTGCTCGCCGTATTTCGCGAGCGGGGAGAGGAGACGGAATCCAAAGTTATCTATAAGAACTGTGGATTACCGTAATGACAGGCACGGATTTCAGACATATTTGCACGCAGTACGGCGCACAATACAGACTGGAATCCGTCCCTAAATCAGCCGTGTGAACATAGCCATACAGAGCCTGAAAGTCAAAAGTTCAAAATATTGTTACCTTTTTGCTTGGCAGTGTACATGAGTACTTAAAGAGAACCTGTCACATAGGTTATGCTCCCCTTGCTGAGGACAGCACAAGCTAGTGTCAGACATGCTGTTTCCAGCGCTGTGTCCCTTATTCTGTAAGATGCTGTAGTTTTCGTGCATTTAGTGCTCAAATCTGCAGTTTTCAGCCAGAAGAGTCATTCGAAGAGTCCTTCAAAGAGTCAGTTTTTTTCAAACCCGGCCAATCCGAGGCTAGCTTCGCCCACCTCAACTGACAAACCTATTACTTTGAATAGGTAGAAACATGTGAATAACTGTCAGTGGACGGGGCTAGCCTTTGGTGGGCGGGGCTAACACCTGCTCATGAATAAGATTTGAGCATTAAATGCTCTAAAACTACAGCAACTTACTGAATAAGGGACACAGTGCTGGGAACAGCATGTCTGACACTAGCGTGTGCTGTCCTCAGCAAGGGGGACATAACCTATGTGACAGGTTCCCTTTAAGTTATTTATGCTATGTGTAGACTTTTACTTACATGAGTAATGCCCACACCATAACAATATTTAGTGGCTAGTGAAAAATATAATAAAATATAGATTTGTTGCTAGATGTCATTTTATTGCTTACATGGGCTACAACTTTTAGCACTAATGACCCAAAGATACTGTGATGTCCTCACTTGACCACTAAATCTTCCTATTCAAATAAATAACCACAAGGTCACACTTACAGCTCAATGGCTGGACCATAGACTGAACCCAGTAGGAGGCAGCACAAGTCCCTGTGCTACTTGGGAAAGGTAAAACAGGTGCAGATAATTAATGAACAGAAGCTCACACACCCATCTATTAAATGGTTAGTATAGTGGCCACTGTATCAACTAATATCTCAAATTTTATATTTTTCCAGTATGTCATTTTTTCCCCCCAAAAAATACTGGGGAGCAGAGGGTGTCAGTATTTTGTCTTGGACACCTAAAAAGTGCTGGGCAGCCCGCCCAGTAGAGGAGTGGAGGAGTTATAGGTGGTAAGCCAGCATGGTGCACCACACATATCTGTATAAATGGCACCTTTTGTATCGTCTTATGCAATTATAAAACCAACAACCACCTCCCTGATACATAGAAGGCACGCGAGTGGTTGGTTTATCAGTATTTTTGCATTTGTGCACTCTACACTTGTATTATACTGTGGCTTTTCTGCATGGTGTGAATTGGAACTTATTTAATGTGCAGTTTTTTTTATCAATTAATTGCTCCACTAGTAGAGCAGTGTGTGAGCTATTGCTCAGCAATTATCTGCACCTGTTTTATCTTTCCCAAGTAGCACAGGGTATTGTATTGTTTTGCCTCCTACTGGGTTCAGTCTATAGTCCAGTCCAGTTACCTTTCTCCTTCTGTACCAGCTGTTAGTTATTAATTTGTCACCTTTGTACTTGTTTGACCTATGTTATGTATGAAACCCGAATGTACAGCACCCTGGAATCAAGTGCGCTGTAAAATAAATAAATGAATAAATAATAATACTAATAATAATTTTGCACTGTGATCGGTGCCCCTGCAGGGAGATTGCAGGGTTCCGATACATTACAATGACAGTTGGAAGCCTTGTGAAGGCTTCGCTCATTGCCATGTCTGCTGTTCTATCGCTTCCTACTCCAGGCAGAAAGTGGTAGAAACGCCATCTTTGTACACCCTTCTGCATTGATTATATAATGCTGGAGAATGTACTGACAATCGCACCTCCTAGTGCTCAAGTACCCTAGGGGGACATATTGTTCATGTAAAATAAAAGTTTTTAAAATTACAAAAATAAATAGCAAATATTAAAAGTTCAATCTACCCCTATTGTCAGCAATTTGCTACCACCTTTTTAAGAGGTTCTGGTCTATTTTCAGCCTCAGTAAGGCTTCTGTATGGAACCTAATGAGTTAAGTACCTAGCCCAATCCCTGGCTGGGTCGGGGTATTTAAACTTCTCTCTTCGTTTAGTGCCTGTGATTTTGAATGTATCCTAGGTTCTGCATACACCTTGTGCTTTGAGATTGACTTTCTGCTTCCTGACTTCATCTTGATCTACAATTAGTTCTTCTGTACTGCGTTCCCCTCCTGGTTTGACCTCAACTTATCTGACTACATTTTGTCTTTTTTGTTTGTGTCAGTTCCCTGTTCATTTTTCCTGGTTTGTTTGTGGATTTTTGTCTAAGGCACAAGGGCTGTCTAGGGCTAGACACCTGTGTTGGGTCGCCCTTTTCAGGGCTTTAGGCAACAGGGTCAGAACGCCAGGTAGGTCAAGGTAGGTGACTGCCTAGGGCACCACTTCACCCCAGGCAGGAAGGGGGTGCAAGGAGGTATGAAGTGGGCGTAAGTTTATATGGGGGGGAGTCGCTATATGCCTTATTTGCCTAGGGCACCAGAAGACCTTGTCCCAGTCCTGTAAGGCAGGGAAAGGTCAGGGAAAAATAGATACCTCACAGAATCAAACATATTTCTTTCTCCAGAATTTCCAGCAGCCCCCTAGTCATAGAACAGCAGGACATTTAATCCAGATTTGCCCCAAGGCTTCTGATACTGGAACACTGTAGCACCTAGGTGACTTTTGGGAAGGTCACCTAGGCTGTCAGGTATTTCCTATTGTATCACAAAAAGTTAGTTCTTTTACCTATTTGTATTATATATAATGACCACGGTTTTTCTGAGAACGCGTTGCTTGATTGCAGTACTGCAGCCAATTTTCTGAACTCACAGGTGGCTGTCACACTGGGTATTCTGTTATTGCCTTTCAGGCCCCAGTTAATGTAGTTGCTACAGACAATACCGCCCTCTGCCAATGGGACAACTAAGTTCCACATTCATCTGGTTACATTAACAATAGGATTGTTACTTTCTGAGGTTATGTGCTTTTTTGTATTAGATAACTTATCGGCAAGTTACAAGTTCATAACCCAGTTGTTGACTTGAAGAAGGCTGACATAGTTTAATGGAGTCCTAGGTGTCAGGGCCGCCATCAGAAATTTCAGGGCCCCCTACAGCTAAAGCGCCTGGGCCCCCTGTCAACCCCGCCCCTATCAATCCCGCCCCCAGCCAACCCCTTTAGCCCCGCCTCCAGCCAACCCCACCCAGCAACCCGTTACTCAACCCCAGAAAAAAAAAATGCAATTGCGCCATTGTTTTTGGATTAAGGGCCAGCAAATACCACTGCATGATCACCACGTCACCACTATAATGTTACTGACCAAACCAGCATACAAAGACCAATAAAACCAAACAAAAGACCAAATAATACCGCCATATATCACTACATATGGTGGCTAATACCACTATAATGTTACTGACTAAACCAGTACACTAAAGCCGATATTACCAATAACAACAATATACAAAGATGAAGTAATACTGCAACTTCACCACATAACTCCACCATAAAGATGCAGAATAATATCACAATACTGTTACTGAATATAATCCAATACAATAACACCAATATAACCACCATACATTGACCATATAGGGGGACATGTATGAAACCTGTCTAGGCCTAAATCTCACTTTGTTGCCCATAGCAACCAGAGGCCATAGCAATCAATCAGTGCCCCTTTAATTTTTTCAGAGCATTATATGAAATGAAAGGGACGCTCTGATTGGTTGCTATGAGCCCTCAGTGGTTGCTGAGGGCAACAAAGAAAGTACTACATCTAGACAGTTTTCATACAGTGGCAGATATAAGTTAATACAGTGCAGTTACATTTAGTGACTCACAGGTGACATCTGATAAGTCGCTTTCTTTCCCTTTTCTTCTCCATCCGGTCCTGGCCACCATGAGGACTTCTCCCGGCCATGACTCGTCCCTGCAGAATTCACAACACAAACACCTGACACTCGTCACTTTATCATAATCAAACCGGTGCCCCACCATGTACAAACTCCTCATCCATAGTGCCCCAAATTGTAATAATTACCCCTTTGGTGCACTGGTCTTTAATTTTATAGGGTCCCCTATAGTTAGGTAGATAGTGGACCCGCGTAGGTAGGTAGCCAGGTATTAGGCCCACCTGTTGGTAGAGGGAGAACTTGAGTGGGGCCCCACATGGAAGAAAATTGAGCAGGGCCCCACTCAAGTTTCCCTACCTCCCCACACTGTGTGGGGCCCATTCAAGTGTCTCCTCTCCCCACAGGTCTGGTGAGGGATCCCACAGATCCCAGGGGGCTTGAGCGGCCCGCGCAGGGCCCCGATCAACGCCCCACAAATCTTAGGGGCCCCAAGTGGGGCCCCACAAATGCCAGGGGCCCCGAGTGCGGCCCCACAAATCCCAGGTGCACCTAGTGAGGCCCAACAAAGTCCAGGGGCCACGAGTGAGGACCAACAAATGCCAGGGACCCCGAGTGCGGACCCACAAATGCCAGGGGCCCCGAGTGCGGACCCACAAATGCCAGGGGCCCCAAGTGCGGACCCACAAATGCCAGGGGCCCCGAGAGCGGACCCACAAATGCCAGGGGCCCCGAGTGGGGCCCCACAAATGCCTGGGGCCCCGAGTGGGGTCCCACAAATGCCAAGGGCCCTGAGTGGGGCCCCACAAATGCCTGGGGCCCTGAGTGGGGCCCCACAAACCCACAAATGCCAGGAGCTCGTTTGGGGCCCCAAAGGACTGGGACGTGGCCTGGCATCCCTGTGGTGGAAATAGGGGGCTGCACTGCAGGTTAAGATATGCACAATAACTTTACATCTTTTCAGTGTGACTTACTTCAGTTTGCAGGCAGCCTCCTGTGCACGGAGCAGTCGGCCCCTCCCCTGCTCCCTCTGGCTGCCGGCAGATCAGTGACGTCACGCCCACGGCCAGAGGGAGCAGGGGAGGGGCCGACTGCTCCATGCACAGGAGGCTGCCTGCAAGCTGATGTAAGTGACCCTGTAAAGTGCACAGCAGCGCGGCCCCCCGCCCCCCCCGGCAACAGCTGGTTGGGATGGTAGGGGGAGCAGGCCTGGGGTCTGCTCTGTCTTCCAATTGTTTGGAGCAAGGGGGCGGTACCAGCCGGCGACGGCGGGCCCCCCCTTGCTTCACAGTCTGGCCGGGCCCGGTACGGGAGTACTGGTTGTACCCCCCGATCGGCGGCCCGGCTAGGTGTTATGGTGTTATAAAGGTTGTTTAACACTATCGTTGTCCACTCTTTCTCCCAGTAACTCACCCTTACCCAAATTTGTTCAAGAGTTTTCTGATGTGTTCTCGGAGACAGGCAGTGAATTACTCCTACTCCATAGGCTCTATGACTGCACAATCAACTTGCTTCCGAATGTCAAGCTCCCTAAAGGCCAAGTAAGTAATCTTTCTGCTCCAGAGATAGAGGTTATGAAGGACTTTGTCCAGGATAGTTTTCACAAGGCCATATTCATCCCTCTGCCTCCCTGATGATGATTCCTTATTTGTCAACCAGAAGGAGGATGGTCTGAAACCTTGCATCGACTATCAGTAGTTGAATAAAATAACCGTCAAAAGTCAGTAGCCTCTTCCTCTCAATCCCGATCTGTTCAAACAGAGTTCAAGGGCCACGTTGTTCAGCAAATTAGATTTGCAGTGTGCATATAATTTAATTTGTATCCACAAGAAGAAGGAGTGCAAGACTGCATTTAATACCCTCAAATGGCCATTATGAGTCATGCCATTGGGCTTAAGCAAGGCACCGCCGGTCTTTCAAAATTTTGTTAACAACATCTATCGAAATCTCTGGGCAATTTGTTATCATTTATCTGGGTGATATTTTGGTGTTCTGAAATGGTGTTTTACTGAATCCCATGTTCTGAGTCAGTCCAATCTCTCACATCCCTTTATTGTGGAAGTAGATGCTTCTGAGGTAAAAGTAAGAGCAGTTCTCTAGCCAATATCTCCCTCTTTGATGAACTTGCACCCCTGTGCCTTTTCTCATGTAAATTCACCTTTACAGAGAAAAATTACGATGTTGGTAATCGCAAACTTCTTGCCATCAAGTGGGCATTTGCGGAATGGCATCATTTTTTGGAGGGGGAAAGACATCAGATTACAGTTTTTACTGACCATAAGAACCTGACTTATCTTAAGTCTGCTAGGAGCCTTAACCCCAGACAAGCTAGGTGGGCCTTATATTTTACCAGGTTTGACTTTATTGTGATGTATAGACCTGGCTCCAAGAATGTTAAGGTGGACACTTTGTCCCGAAGCTTCTGCTCCATTCAATCACCTGAATTCCCGTTCAAGATGATTTTAGCTAAAAATGTTGTAGCCTCACTGGTGTCTCCAGACCCTGTCAGTGCAATTAGACAGCTTCAGCATTTAACTCCACCTGCTACCCCTGCAGCTTAGACTCCAGCTGTGCAACTAGTTGCACAATTTTGTTCTTTGTGGTCATCCAGGAATTGTGGAAACTAAAAGACTTGTTACTCTCTCTTACTGGTGACCATCCATGCTCCGCGATGTTAATGCTTACGTTTCCACCTGTGAGATTTGTGGTCAAGGTCCCTTGTATCCGGCCCATGACGTAACTTCATCCTTTGTCGAGTCCTTTGACCATTTAGTTTGTATTTATAGGATTTCATTGAACATTGTTTCTGACAGGGGTGTACAGTTTATTTCTATATTCTGGAGGGCTTTCTGTACTAAACCCAGAATTCAGTTGTCCTTTTACTCGGTGTTCCTCCTGACTCTTTTATGGTCAGGCAGAGCATTTTAATCAAACTTTCAAGGAATGTCTATTATGCGGATAATCAGGTTAAGTGGCTAGCATACCTCCACTGATTCTGTGGTGCATATGGAATTCTTCAGGTTATCAATCCAGTTTCCTTTCGTTTACACCTCCCTCCTTAATTTAGAATTCACATTGTCTTCCACAAATTATTTAAATGGGGTATTTAAACTTCTCTCTGTCTTCATTCAGTGCTTTTAATTTATTCTGTATGCTGACTTTTGCGTAAACCTTGTGCTATGAGATTGACTTTATTGTTACTGATTTGATCTATAGTTACTCCTCTGTTTCTTGATTTGGAACTGTGTTCTCCTCCTGGCTTGACTCGGGCTTGTCTGACCACATTTTGTCTTGTTTGTTCATGTCAGTTCCCTATTCCTTTGTCAGGGTACATTTGTGTATTGCTATCTACACCAAGGCCATCCTTTTCAGAGTGGTTGCTCTGCTTTAGACAAGGAAAGGTCAGAGAAAAATGATCCATGACACCCTTTTAGCTATTTTATAAATAATAAAAAAATAATGAAAAATTGGTATTGTTGATCCCCTAAAGTTTGATCTATTAAAATATAACATAATTTATCCCATCCGCTGAACATCGTAGATGTTGACATTTTTCGTCATTTCATGTCCCTTAAACAGTGGAAGTGATCAAAAAGTTGCATTTGTCCCAAAATTGTACCAATAAAAAGTACACCATCACTCAGGTCAATAGGTGGAAGTACAAAGAAAGTTATGGGTTGCAGAAAATGGTGATGCAGTTCATTATGGTGCCATCTCTTTTCTTCCATCTCTAGGCAACGTACATGCACCCTTTAGACCAGGCCATATTCTTCAATTTATCCAAGGTCCAGTTCTGTTTCTTACAAGCAAAATGTAGGCTCTTCTGGCACTTGACATGGATCAGGATCAACACTCTGATTGGTCTGTAGCTATTTGTGTAGTGATATCCTTCTATCATAGCCATCATTAAGGGCGACATGTATGAACTGTGCCAGTTTTCTGGTGTACTTTGAGCCAAAAAGAATGTATGAACTTTGGCACGATAAGTCCCTTTGTAATGTGCCAAGGACCCTTTTAGTGCGCCAAAGATTTGAGGCATTCTGGGGGCGTGCCTCACCACATTCATAGAAGTAGACACATTTATGATTTTTTGACACCAAACTTTGGAGCATAACAGTTAGAACAGCCAAACCAAGTTAAAGGTGGTCTGCCTGAGCCAGACTTGTCTTATTGGCACTAGACTGCACCTGTATGTATGACCTGCAGAAGAACAGGTTCATACATTCTGACGCATTATACCTTAAAGCTATTTAGAACTGGTCTGTCAGCGCCAGGATTCATATATGTCGACCCTAAGTTTTTTTTTAGTAATATGGGCTACCCTAGCTATTCTGGGATTGGAGCAGATAGGCTAGTCCCCAAGCTCCACACTCATCAATGAGCTATGAGTACCTATGACCCTGTTGTTAGCTTAACTGTTTGCCCTTTCTTGGGCTACTTTTGTTAGGTACTCACCATTTCATACCAGGAACACTCAACAGAATTATTTTGGAGATGCTCTGGATCAGTCATCTCACAATCAGAGTTTTGTCCTTGTCTGAGTCTTTTATATCCTTATACTTGCACATTTTTTTCTGATCCCAACACATAAACTTAAAGAAATTACAGCTCATCTGCTGCCTTATATAGCTCACCTTCACCTGTCAGTAGTTTTAAGCTTATAGCTTTAGGAGCAGTAAACCTTTTATTGGCATATAGTGTATGTTTGATGACTATATTATACTGTACTGTAATTCTGCAACCTCACACTATATATCTTATGGCCTGTGGTACAGTGGGCTGACAGGTCACTGTAGGTAGCAGCTCTGGCAGTACCAAGGCTGTAGGGTAGATTGTTTTTTGACTGCAGGCTTAAAGGCATGAAAGAGATCGGTTCCAAATCAGCATGGATTCAAGAAGGCAGAGGACTGAAAAAAGTTGGAGGCAGGTGGTAAGCTCAAAGGGCTTTCAAAGGTTAGTCAAGCAAGCAATTGTCCCCTCTTGTGCATACAATCAAGGCGGAAATGGTTTCTGGTGTAAGGTAGGTTTGAATTAACCTAATGGTCTAAGTGAAATTAACATCAATCTGTCTAAAATGTGGGCCGAGCTGTATTAATGTACTGGGACCACCCTTGTTATGTAGAGTGTTGGTTGACATCTACAGATGTAGCATGGTACAGCTTGACCATGATATCACATCTTTTTGTGTTATCTGCTCTGATCTGTAAAAAAAGGCCATTGAAAAAAGCATTGAAAAAGGTGCGATAACATTTTGTGCCGTGATATCACGGAGCAATATCTGTTCTGTTTAGTTCTGCTACATCTGTAGTAGTGTCTTAGTGGTCCCAAGGACCACAGAGGCGCAGAACAGATATATATCCTGTGGCTGTTATAACCCAGCAAAAAACACCTTGCCGAGGTTGGTATCCTGCAGATTGACAGTAGCGCTGTAGGACAGACTAAAGCCAACAATCACTTTGGGCACAGCCTGAACTTAGGTGGACTTGCGGAGTAATACACAGTCCTAGGCTCCAGAAGAAGATCAATCAAAAGTGAACAAAAGAGTTCAATTCTGTAAGTATTCTGTCTAACCAAATATGGCCTACAACCAGCAAGCCTATTTCACCACTTCATGTGGCTGTAACCATGAAGCGCTTATGCCATTGTTGTAAAAGTAAAAAACTCTTTAGCCATTACATTCTGCAGTCATCCTTACAGGCTGATCGTTGCATTTATATCAGCCTTCATAGAGCACCCACCATAATTTCAGACAGACTGAAATTTACCACGTGAATCTGGAGAGAATCTAATTTATCACCAGTTATCAACAGCTCAGGATATTATCCATGAATATTTGACATATGATCACAAGCGTGCTCCTACAGTCAGTGTGAATGAGAAATATTAAGTATTATTCGTAAGTTACTGTTATATTTCTAGGCACTTAGATTGATGAGCTTATAATGCTCTTGCCAACATAACAACAATCTACAACAGTTTCCAGTGACTTACTGAATTTTTTTAATTTAAGCAAATATTGTTAGTGTTACGTATAATGAATTGAATGTGACATAGTCCATAATGCCATTAATCTACATGTGCAATACATTGGCAACACATGGGACTGATGAATTCCAAGGGAATCATTCATTTTTCAACACCTAAGAGTTACACATCTGGAATGATTTGCAAGGACAGAATTAGTTTGTACTGTATGAATTGAAACACATTAAAAGGGCCCTTATTACAAGGGCCACACAAGTGTTCTGACATGTATTGTACAATAAGCAGCTTGTGTACACTGCGGTGTGATATCAGTATGCTGAGTGGAAATATGATATATTATATAACCAGATGTGAATTCCAAAGTCATTCCGCTATCTCTGCTTCTCTGCATGCAAATGAAATGTTTCAAAAACAGGTCTGCTGTCAGAGATTTTATTTATCCTACCGAATATGTTTTTTTCTACTATGAATTGTACTGGAACCATATGTGTATTGGAAAAAATACAAAATTTAGATCTACATGAGGCATAAACACCATAATAAACCTCCTAACAGATACATGATTTACAACTGTTTAAGATTAGATTTCCCCAAGCTTCCGTAGATTAGATGCAGACCTTCCATACATTTCATTTATTAAATAAATGATACAATTTGTTATCTTCTATTTCTCAGTTGAATTTAAATGAGAAATTTCAGAGGACAATGATGGCCAAGCAGCTATTGGTTAACTCTTTATAAGTAAACCAAAATGCTTAGAACTTTTTACACATTGTTCCACATTTAGGACGGGGATCCTTTCAAATTTTTGGTACATTTTTAACCTTCTCCAATACGGTAATTACATTTTTCCTGCTATAAGCAAACATAGATTACACCATTTACTCTTGTAAATTTTAAGCTTGGGCTAAACTGCGACATCCAGAAGACCACACCTATGGCTCTCCAATTTGGTGAGCCATGATAAGTCTAAAATGATGACATTTTAACGACGCTATGTAAGCCAATATGTATACATTGTATCTTAAAACTAGACTCACCATACAATGTCCAAAAAAAAAAAACATTACCGCATAAATAGGACATTATTTACTTAAAAACATAGACACAAAGGTCATACTTACAGCTCAGTGACTGGATAATGAACCATTCCCAGCAGGTGGCAATACAAGCCCCAATGCTACCTGTGAGAAATTCAGCAGGTGCAGCTTACTGATGAATAACTGCACACACTCATCCACAAAGGGAGCAAATGCCTAGTAAAAAAAACTGCATGTTGTATAAGTACCAGTTTACATCAGTATTCAATAAAGCCACAACACCATACAGGGGAGATTATCAATATTTTTGCATTTGTACAAACAACCATTTACATGCTTAGCATCCATATGTTACAATTGCATATAGATACTGCTTATAAAAGGTGCAAGTTAGATGGTTACGTGTGGTACCATGCTGACTTACAACCAGTTGATGATGCCCTTCAATATCCCAGACACTGACGATTTGCGACAAATGTGATAGAAAATCCAACCAATTGTGATGAATATTTTGCTAATAAAACTCTTGTATTAGTGAGGTGAAGGCAGTGATTGGTGGTCTAGTAGCACCTCTCTACAGTACAGTGCAGTACTACATGTCCTGTACTGCTCTTACATGTACCAGGATGTTCATCTCCTTTAGACACCAGGGGAGGGCCCCATTTTCATTTTCCAGGTACATTGTGTATAAAGTACAAGACCCAAAGAAGCTTTGATCCTAAAATAGAAAGTAATTTCCAGCTCCTAGCAGCTCTTTATGATGTTGTATATCAGGACTTGCTTTATATTTATTTTGCACTACAAGTGCAAGTTTTCCAGAGAGTTAGGGTCTCAATATTGAATGGTCATCCCAGAAACAATTAGTATCATATAATAAGGGATAACTGTGCTTCTTAATAAATGTAGATTAATGAGTCTCATTTATTAAGATGATCTAACACAAAAACTGGTTGCCCAAAGTAGAAACTTTTTGCCCATAACAGCCAATCACAGTGCATCTTTTATGTCTTAAACTGCAATTTACAAAACAAAGCTGTGGGTGGAAATGGCTATGATATGAGACATGAGAGGATTGAAAATGAGCAGGTTACGAAAAAGAAATTATTGGAAATTTGTTGATATTTTCTGTTCCAAAACTCTACTTGATAGTAGACTCTGGTGAAAAGGTATTCAGAAAACTAAGACTTACAACATATTTAATCCTTACATGAGACTTAAATACGTTAGTCAATTCAGAATGGAAATATTGTTTCTGAAGTTACTGAAACAAAAATAAATTTTTCATCTGGGCGGCCAGAATCCAGAAGGTCATTGAAGAGAAGTAGTGAGCAGCAGAAGCAAAAGGAGATTGAATAAGACAAGTGGATCTAGACTGTTTCTGAATAGGAAAACTAAGATCTCCTGAAGCTGCTGCCTGTGTTTTCTGTACAAGCAGTAACTTCAGTTGATTTATTATTTGTTTTATGGTTATCGCCTTCTCAGTCAGATAACACTTTGTCATCTTGTAATTTATCCCACATAATTCCTTCAACCTACTATGGCCCCACATAGCTACTTCTTGATTGAGACTCCCTCTCCTTTCTTCCTTCTGGTCCTCACAGTGCCCTTCCACCGACTGTCTCCATGCCCCCCAGGAAGCTCTGCAACCTATTGTCTGCATATTTCCCCTCAGAGAGCCCTGCCACCCATTGTCTGCATGTGTCCCCACCAACAGAGCCCTACCACCTATTGTCCCCATATCTCTCCCCTAACAGGGCCCTGCCACCAATTGTCTTCATGTCCCTAACAGAGCTCTGCCACTGATTGTGTCTGTTTCTCCATTCACAGAGCCCTATCACCTACTTCTCCATGTTTCTGCCCCAACAGAGCCCTGTCACTTACTGTCTTCATATTTATCCACCAACATGTGGTGGCCCAGAGGTGACAGAGGACAGAACGGAAGTGATAGTAAATGATTTGTTGTTGTCATGATGGCTCTCACCTAAACCTCTCATGCTCCTGATGCTCATGATGGGAACATCACAGTGAATAGAGGTCTGTGGGTACAGAAGTAGGTGTTGTTCCTTCAGTGTTTTTCCCCAGAACACTCTGTAGATGTTAGCCTTCCTGCCCTGATGGTAGTGGAGGTGTCCTTGGTGTTAGTGTAGAATGAGAGACAAGAGGCGACGTGGTAAAGTGCAAAACATCTCTCTTTACTCCAAGCTAGATGGGATACACAGGACAAGGCACTCCAAAAGTAATTCATACAATCCATTACAACAGTCCATAGGTGGTGCCTTAATTTAAGTCCAAAATCCATACTTTTACAGCAGGAGTTTTCTCTCTTCTACATGCAATCTGGAAACTATCGTCTTACAAGTAATTGTGTAGAGCTATGCTGAAAGCTGCTAATCTTCAACTGCCATGAGGCCTATTGTTGGACGGTTTTACCTCATGCTTCTGCCACCTCTCTGCCATAACATTGTTACGTTTGGAGGAAAAAGGGAGAGCTTGGAAGCCTAAGAACACCATCCCAACTGTGAAACACGGAGGTGGCAGCATCATGTAGTGGGGTTGCTTTGCTGCAGGAGGGACTGGTGCACTTCCCAAAATAGATGGCATCATGAGTAAAGAAGGTTATGTGGCAATACTGAAACAACATCTCAAGACATCAGCCAGGAAATTAAAGCTTGGGCGGAAATGGATCTTCCAAATGGACAATAATGCAAAGCATACTGCAAAACTGGTTACAAAGCTGCTTAAGGACGACCAAGATAATTTTCTGTAGCGGCCATCACAAAGCACTGATCTCAATCCTACTGAAAATTTATGGGCAAAGCTGAAAAGGCAGGTGAGAGCAAGACGACTTACAAACATGACTCAGTTACACCAGTTCTGTCAGGAGGAATGGGCCAAAATTCCTACCCACTATTATGAGAAGCTTGTGGAAGGATATCCAAAATGTTTGACCTAAGTCATACAGTTTAAGGGCAACACTACGAAATACTAATGAAATGTATGTAAACGTTTGACTTGGCAGAAATTAATAAAAGTGCCTCAAAAAATTCCCTCTCTCATTATTCTGGCATTTGGCAAATATAAGGCCTCGTTCACACAGCTTATTCTGGGACGGATTCCAGCCGTACTGCGCGCCGTATTTGCGCTGCAGTACGGATGGAATCCGTCCCAGTCATTAAGGTAATTCACAGTTATCATAGAGAACTATGGATTCTGTCTCTCATCCCCGCTCGGCGAATACGCCGAGGGGGGAGAAAGTGACATGCACATTATTTACGGCGTGTACGCGCCATGAATAATGAGTGTCTAGCTCGACGGCCCCTCGCCCCGTCCCCGCTGCACGGCAGTCGGCGTATTTGCGGGGCAAAATCCGTTCCTGCAATTACGTCGGCAATAAGCCATGTGAACATTGCCTAAATAGTTTTGGTAATCCTAATTGACCTAAAACGGGCAAGGCTTATGCTGATTTCTTGTCAGATAGTGAGAAAAACATGCATATGTCTCTTTTTATATAGTGTATGTAAACTTCTGGTTTCAACTGTATTTAATTAATTTTACCAAAGGCCTACATAGAGCCTGCAGAGCTGCTAAATGCATTATTTTAGGAAAATATAGTACAGCAGGGTCTTGAGGAAAGCTTTACATTGAAGTAAGGCTCTGACCTCCGTACAGCTCTTTTTTGGTGGGGAATATCTTTGAGGCTCAGTGAGTGGGTCCAGCCTCCTCAGCAGGGGGCAGCACTTTGTATCTGCAGGATACTGTTTCTTAGAATTCAGCATTGGGATCTGGTGAGTATCCATAAAAGTGTGATGGAAGTATAATAGTGACATCTTTATTGAGTGTTGATATTTCTGGGAACTACACAACTGGTATGTGTCCAAAGTATGTTTAATTTATGTCCAAGGTGTGTAAAATGTGTTTGATTTGTGTGCTTTACTTGTTTGATGTGTTTGTGGTGTCCAAGTACTGTGTATAATGTGTGTCATACTGTATGTGTGCTGTGTTTGTCCAGTGAGTTTTCTACATATGTACGAAGTGCATACAATATGTTTTGTTGTACAGTATAATGACTGTCACTTAATGAATGGGGCAGCATTTGCTTTCAGTATTTTCCCATATGTTACATCATTTTCATCAGCATTTTGATTGCCCAAAGGGCCTCAAATGGTGTTAACCAGCTTTGAACTGGCTCACAAGGGAGCAGGGGAAATCCGTGTTGGGCCCTTAAGCATGGCAGACTGGGAGTTTCTTTAAATTTTTCTAAACTTTTGTGGGAGAGGCATAGAGAAAGAGGACAAAAGTAAGAGTATGAGTATAAGAGTCATGTACAGTAGCTGAGGGGTGGGCTCCTGGAATCAACTCCACTGGTGGAGAGGGTGCCTGGGTAGTGCTGTCAGAGCTGTGCCAAAGCTTATGAATTTGTGACGGGAGTGGTGTTTCTTTGCTTGAAAAGCCACATGTAATACTACATTTCACCTGTAGTAGCTGTTGCAGGCAAACTGAGGAGCGTAAGACATCTCCTGGCAACATCAGCTTTTTGCCAGGGGTTTAAGGACCAGTCCTGTAGAGTTCAGCGGTGGCGGCACTCTACTT
This sequence comes from Phyllomedusa bahiana, assembly GCA_025379985.1. Lineage (NCBI taxonomy): Eukaryota > Metazoa > Chordata > Amphibia > Anura > Hylidae > Phyllomedusa > Phyllomedusa bahiana. Next base: position 33,291 of record JAODAL010032322.1, read on the forward strand.
AAATGTGTTTTCTGTGATAAGACCACCCCTTTCATATACTGGTAGTTCCCCTTTAAGATAATGGTGTTATAATGAATAAAATATAATTGACTCATGCTGAAGCTATAAGGCCAGTGTTTGGCGTAATTACTGTATAATCAGATATAGCCTTATTATAAATGATGAAGTCTTGGCACTGGATACATCAGTGTTTATTTAAGTGCATTTCCTTTCCAAGAAAGAACACGCAATATACCCTGATTTATGTAGCGTTTAGGGGCTTATGGGAGATTGCAGGTTGCTTTTATCATGTTTCTTTCTTTTCCCCTTCATCTCTGCAGATGCACAACCAGATTTAATTTTTTGGTGCCAAGTTAGTTAAATATATTTCCAAGAACTGTTGCAAAGAACAAGTGCCAACATCAGAATGAACAGATGGTCAGATGCAGCGTCTGCTCTATTGTTCAATGACATATAAAAAGCAGTGCAGTCTCTGAGTCTACCATTCCAACAATTCCTGCTGCAGCTTTACTTCGTGTATTCTTTAGAATGAATTGTTTTATAGGAAATTGTTTGGTTTCATTGGATTCCTGCATATGGATATGAAAGAAAGCAGAGTTACTACATCATAATATTTCTCAGCCTGGTTTAACGTATGATCAATATTGGACCAGACCAAACTGGCTCAGCAAATCCCATCATTTCATCATATTTGCTTTTGCTGTCACTTCTAAGAAGTGCATGTAACAGTAAAAGTACTATCTGATAATATATATTGGTAATTATATATTGATTTTTTGTTTGCATTTCTAATATTACATAACAGAAATTGCCCTATTTGCCAATGATTGTAATATGAGTTTGAGAAGACAGAGAACACTGACACACAAGTGGCTACTTTAAAACACAACAAGGGCTCCATGGTCTGTGTGATGAGGAACATGATCTTCTGAAATAAGTATCTCCAGTATCTTCTAACACACCATAGCCCACAAATTCATTACACAAAAAAAAAAAAAATCTAACCCTTTAGAAATAAATAATGTTGCTGTTTTGCAAACCAAGACTCCATACCATTTAATTTGTTGTAAATGTTTGTCCTTTCAATGGCTTTTTGAGTTTCATAGAAAGGTAATAATCACATCCGGTCAAATAATGAGAATATGGTGCATGATCAATGGAAAGTTTTCCTTGCCCTGTTTGGTTAATAGAGATGGGTAACATTTTCCAGTGATTGACTCTCCAAGATTTGTCCCACAAAATGTGGGCAATATATATTCCAGCAGACTTCTGTACACAACAATGGGAAGAACCCGAAGGTTTCCTCCTCTTAGACTCTGTTAGTTTCTGGATCATAATGATGAATCCAGATTTCATCCACTGTAACAAGGCGATCCAAAAAATGCAGATTTTCTATGATTAATTGCAAATCTACTGAGACGTCTCTCTTTCTTGCTTTTGATCAGCAGCGATACAATTGGGGTCCCATTTGCAGATAGCTTTCTTATTTTCAAATCATTATGAACGGTATGAAAATTGCATTCATATCAGATTATTATTATTATCATTTATTTTGGAGCGCCCTTGATTCCAGGGCGCTGTACATTTCGGGCGGGTACATCAATAACATTGGTCAAACAATTACAAAGTGACAATAAGTGACTAACAACTGGTACAGAGGGAGAGAGGTCCCTGCTTGTGAGGGTTTACAATCTACAGGAAAGGAGGGAAGAGACAGAAGGTGAGGGGCAGACATGTTTGTGAGGTGGAGCGGTGCAACACGGTTAATGTTGGTTATAGGCAATCCTGAAGAGGTAGGTTTTCAGGTTATGTTTGAGGCTAGCGAGAGAGGGGGAGAGTCTGAGGTGTTGAGGCAGTGAGTTCCAAAGTGTGGGGGAAGCACGAGAGAAGTCTTGGAGATGTTAGATAGTCAAAGTCTTTGATATCTGTGATTGCACCAATAAGTCTGTTATCCAAAATCAGATCTGTCATCAATATTTCTGAACAGAAAGGTGGTTGGGACTCTCCCTTTGAAACAAATGGAAGTTCTGAGTACAGATGAGCAGCAAGTCATTTCAATGAAAGAGTGCCTACCATCTCATTGTTCAGAATGGAGAGGTTTTAGGGATCATTCTAAAGATAGGTGCAGGTCCCAGAAGTGATATGTCATTAATGTATGAAGTGGGACAACCCCTTTAAGTTCCAGTCTTCACCTGAAATGGTTTACCTTTCTTAATCACAATTTCAAAATGACATAAACTGTCCTGCTAAAATGTAACATATGTAAATTGTTAACATAGCAATTTATTTTTGTCTGCTACAAATATTCAAGACCAACTTTTTATCAATACCTCCTCGTGCATAGAGTACAAGGGATTTTTCAATGCTACATATTCTGCACCAAGAAATAAAGCAAATTGACTGAATGACTTCTGCTTGGGATTTTTAGAGGATCTGTGGACTCTCTTGATGTCTTTTTTAGTACGGAATTGTATTCCCTGTGAAATAACTGTTCTGGAGCATCTTTCCTTAGATCTCTGTGTTATTTGTTTCTTCCTTCTTGATATTTATTACAAAATTGTCAACTGGGAGTTACTAATTGGGAGTGTGTCCATGCAGTCAGTGTGTAGCAATATACTTCTTTGGCAATTGGAATGGTAACACCAAGTTGACTATTTAGAAATACATTTATAGCACAATTCAAAATTCGGAGTAATGTTGATTGACTAGGTCCCTGTAAATTTAACAATAGTTTGACTGAACTTGTAAAAAAATAAATCTGGGTTTGGGACATTCTAGGACCAAGTTTTTTTCCTTTAACCCTAACCATAACTGTCAGCCTAACTCTAGTATGGGGTGAGGATTTCTTACAGATGCTTAAGGTCTCACTTACAGTTCTGTGATGCTTCTGGTCCAGTGGTGTGCCCAGTGTGGCATCACTTCTGGTCCCAATTCACTTCCTGTTACTTACTAAGGTACGTGCATTGTTTGACTGCCCAGCAGCACTTATCTATAGTGCAGTATAGTACTACATGTACCGTGCTGCTTTTTACATGTATCAGGAGGAGCCGCTCCTTTGGACATCAGGTATGTATGGTATGAGCAGTTCTATATGTTTCTAATAAACTGTACTGTACAGAACTCTCATGAAGCTCATGCCTTCATCATAGAAAGTCCAGCTTTCAGCAGCTCTTTCTAACGTTAGGATATGCTTTTATTATTATTATTATTATTACATCATTATTATGTATTTGCTTGTTATTTTTCAATCTTCATTATATTCTTATTTTAGGTTGACAGTTTAGAGCTTTGGAACCAATTTCCGTCTTTCCATAGAGTTATGATGTCAAGTCACAGTGATCTTTACAATGCTTTGGTGTAGCTTTAGCTGCAAGTGGGTTTAAATGTCATGCCATTTAGAATAATTTGTAACAAAAAAAGTATGGAGCTAAGTAGTAAAGGGAAAGCAGATGGAATCGGAATAAGGGGACCATGCTAAGATCCAGGCCCTAGAGATGATGCCAAAAGCCAGGTACAGGAGACAGTGCCAAAAGTCAGAACTGAGACTTGATGCCAAGACCATGACAAGATGTCAAGTGCCAGGAACAGAAGATTATTCTAGGAATAAAATTTAGGTCACAACTGCCAAGACCCAGGTAATAATGTTATTAATTGGAACTTGGAAGTGAAGAGAACATGCACAGAACTTGGAACAAATCTTGGAACATGGTCAAATAAATTAGAGAAACAGGTGGTTGGATAGGTCACAGAAGTAGTTAGCACTAACTGGTTCTCCTGGTAATCAGAGTAGATCTCATGTAGGCCTGGCATTTGTTATAATTTGTTATAAAGAACTACTTTAGAGCTGCCCTTATAAAGCACATTTGTCTCTCACCTAAGTCAACAACTGATGAAGGGAGATGCTGCACAGAGTGTCGGGTGGAAAGATAACTATTAGGGTATGTTCACATGGCGTTTTTGAATATGTCTTCAATCTGAAAAACGTGTTCAAAGGCACTGCGTAAAATGCGTCCAACATGCACCCAAAGTGATGGTGCAGGTTTTGATGCATTTTTGCTGCGTCAAACGAATCAAGAATTGACATGACAATTCTTAGAATGGATCCAAAAGATGCATCAGAAAGACGCAAGTAAACACGTAACAGCGATCACTTGTCTGAACACCGATGTATGTTTTACATTGAAAGCAATGTGCAATAGAAAAAAAAAGAGAGAAGGCGCTCCCTAGCACAAGTACTATATATGGATATATGAAACTGACGAAGTGTGCTTTATCATACGAAACGCGTTTTCCTTTTCAAGAAATAAAATCCTCATAACTGAATAAGAGGTTCAGCGCAGTCATTTGGGATGTTAAACAACGGGAATCCAGCGGTAAATCATTGGATATTCCATTACCTGCACTGAAAGCAATGTAAATCACACTACACATTGTTAGATGCGTTTCGGTCTGTTTAGGGTACGAAACACGGATGTAAGAAACACTGTGCGAACATACCCTTAGGCCTTGTCCTCACGGCAAGGGTTTTTGGACGGTTTTACAGACAGTTTTCGGTTTTGAAAACCGTCTGTAAACCATCTGTCAACCTTTATGGAAAATCTGTGCAACGGTGCCCATTGCACGGATTTTCCACCTGACATTTTTTAGACCACCGGCGGTCCGAAAAACGTTGAGCATGTTCATTCTTCCGTTTGTTTTTTGGGCGGAATATGAGCATCTCAATGGAATGAGGGAGGGCTTTTCTCTGCAAACAGCGGAGAAAAGCTGTACACCTGCGGCCGTGTGCACGGCCGCAAAACAAGTCAAGTAGCGGTCGGATAACCCAACCAGTATTTGCTCTCTGCTGGGGGGACGCGCCCTTCGGCACCAAAGCCTCTGTTGTATAGAGAATTGTCTTGCCACCCCTTTCAGCAGGAAACACAGTGATATAATAATAGGAGAGGTTATTGGATTGCAGAGTTCTGTAAACACTGATGAACAGAGATTGTAGTATATCCCGAAGTGCAATATGGCAGGTGTATTAATATTATTACTATATCATGCATGCAAGGTTATTAAGCTTCATTTGAGAATGCCTAAACGGTTACATTTTATTCAGTGAAGTGTAAATTATAGTCTGTACACATTGGTGATCATATTTGCTACAATCAAAGAAATAATGAAGTCAAGCACCTGGTCATAATGAGTATGATTTAACTGTAGACGTCTTCTACATCTAGGGTGACAATTAGATATTTTCCGAATCAGAACAGCTGTTCTTTCCATGTTAAAATATTTTATATGAGGTAGTTTCCTCTGATGGAATTTTATATATTTATGTCATGTGTATTAAATACATACATATAATTATATTAACTACTTGCTGACCCCTTTTTTACTATGAACGTTCGGGCATGGCAGTTCAACTCTGCTTGCATGTTCTGAAGCATCCGTGCAGAGAGTGCAGCTATACACTAATTATACAGCTGCAAAAGTTGAGAGTCGGATATCCGCAATAGCTGGTTCTCCACTGAGAAGACGAGAATGGTTTATTACCATGAAAGAGTCCCAGCACTCTTGGAAGGGAGATTCAGGAGGCGTTATAAAGAGAGTACCCCTCCAGACCAAAATATAAAGCTCCAGAAGAAACGTCCACAAACACAGGGAGCTGCCAACTCTCAGCCACAACAGTGTATGCAAACAAATAAAAATAGAGTGGCGCTCACCATAGACGCTGGGCTATACGGTCCGTCCGTCCCGCTCTGGGATCCAATGGATCCTAAACGGATCCAACACATATCCAACATGCAGCTGCGTGTTTGGATCCGTGATGGATGCAGCAGGATCGCACTATATAGCTTAAAATAGGGCTCCTGCTGCGTCTTGGATCAAGAATTGACATGACAATTCTTGGAATGGATTCGAAAGACAGATCCGAAAGAATGAGACACACATCGGCGATCACTCGTGTGAACACTGATGTGTGTTTCAAAGTAAAAGCAATGTAAATCACACTGCACATTATTAGATGCGTATTTGGGTCCGTTTAGGGTCCGACATACGGATCCAAACACGCATTTAAAAACATATGTTCACACTGGTTTGTCTCTATGATTTCCCTTGTGGGCTCTGAAACCCCAATAGTGAGGATTACTTCAAAGCTCTTCTTCCAGGCCAGCTATAGTGTGAGAGGTGTAATTGTTAATCACTGGAAAAATAGACGGAAAACGTAACCTTTAATAGTCTAGTAAAATACGGACTAACAGTAATCTATAAGATCAAAAAGAAAAAAGGCTTACACTAAACAAAAAAAGTAAATACAAACCTCAAAGGTGTGAGGGCCACAGTAACCATATTTTCCACCCTATGCGACAGACTGCTTATCAAACACTATGGAGACATCGTCCCAATAAGGACGGCCCCATCCGTAACCTTGACTATTTAAGCCCTGTTGCTCCTTGACAGACGGGGCCCAAAAAAACTAATCCAATGAAGAAGTCGCCAAAAAAGTCCCCCCCCCCCCTCAAAAAAAAGAAAAAGTCCCAAAGTCCTGACGCGTTTCCTACGTAAGTTCTACAGGAATTCCTCAGGGGACAATAAAATATATGATCAATAAGGATACAATTGCATAGACTGCAGGAACTATTCAGATAATATGTCCTCATTATAAATATATATATTATAAAATCATTGCTAAAGCAGGGGCACCAAACAGGCCAGTGTGGGGCATGGGCTGCTGTTACTGATATATCAGAGTCCCATCTGCAAGTGCTGAAATCATCTGCACTTCAAACCCAGTTAGAAAAAGTTCACACCCCAACTGATGTGCCCATACGCTCTGTCCAGTGGTAAGCTAGCTATGGCCAAAGAGTGGGTATCCATTCAAAATAGACCACACACCATAGTGCAGAAGCACTTAATACTCAGTGCTCTGCTAAGAACTTGTCTGTTCTCACATTCAGTCTGTAGCATCTGAGGTGTATCAGCAGGACCTGATAAGTATAAAGAAACGCCATCCACAGTGCAGAAAGAACTGAACATGTTATCTTTCATGTATTGCTTTGGTCATTGCCTTAGATCGTATCTATCATCGTCAAGAGAACAATAGAGTAATCATTATGACATTCCGTATTATTTGTATCGAGATGACATAGATATAAGCAGCAGCTGCCGTAAAGTGAGATATGTCATCTCGGTCATTCAGGAGTTTTATTTCTCTACTAGTCACAGCCAAAAAATGGACAAGATTTCATATGTAATTTTGAATTGCATAGGATGGCAGGAATAAAGAAACCACCTAAAATGTTTAAAATAATTGTCTTCCAGGAATATTGTGATGGAAAGTGTATTTTTAAGGCAAAAAATAGGCAGGTTCTAAATAGTTAACGCTCATTCCTTTATTCATGTTAGTTTCTTTCAAGTTTTGGAAACATAAATCAAATAATTTGCATAAAACATTCCCTGCACCTGCCTAAGTCTGTCACCCATCCGGAGAACTGTTAAGATACAATCATTTAAGACTGACTGCTACAGGCAGTGTACAGCCTCGATTACTCATCGCTACTCACATGTCCCCAGGTTTATGGCCGAAGGCTGAAGAACTTCCTGTAGACTTCACATTTTTGCTTGTAAGTCTTTCACAGATATATTGATAAGTTATCTAAAAATTCACTAAAACACAAACAAGTCTTGAATTCAATCTGTGGCAAAAGAATTAGTGGAGAAACACGCAGATGCAGCAAATATACACTTGACAGATTCTACCATGAAATCCTGAAGCAAAAAGTTATCTAAACCTTTTTAATTCTTTTCAGTGCCTTTTTTTATGATCTTAGAACAGATAAAATGGAAAGCAGTGATATTTCTATCAAGTGAAACGTAAGTCCATGCAGGATAGCTTAAAGGGGTTGTCTCACTACATTGATTCATCTTACCTCAGTCCTGTTTTCTTGGTTTCATTTTGAATTCAGGGGCGTGTTTACTGGCTTCTACTAGGCTACAGTAAAAGCCAGGTCTGTAGCTATAGCAACCAGTGTTGGTAGCCTATCATGAGAGATTGACACAGGTCTGTAGCTATAGCAACCTGTGCTGGCAGCCTATCGAAGCTAGGTTTGTTGCTATAGCAACCTGCGCTGGTAGCCTATCATGACAGATTGAACAAGTGCTGTTCGACCTGAGGAGCTTATACAGCCCATACAAGAGGGGATATCTAGGAATAGGTAGGACACTGTTAATGGACATATACTGCAAAGTATAGAGAAATATCCACTGCACACCATAAGGAGTTATGGCACAGCTGCCTCCTGCCCTTTAAGGCTAACACTGGGCTTACAACTTATGAGCTTCCTGAAGTATATGCAGTACACGCTACCTTCTTGCACATATCCTTATATTTTATTTGCATTGGCTTTGCCCTACTCTTCCTGACATAATATGGATGTTTCTTGATAAAGTCATACAGTCGAAACGTTGCTTATACATCTATTTACTACTTCTACCTATGTAAAACATGTGCTAAGCTATGCCTCTTGAACTTTGTAATATAAGCTCTTTTTTTGAATCATTATTCTAAAAGAGCTGTGCCCTTGTATATATGTAAATAAAATAGCCTTTTTTTCATCTTAAACTCCTTATGGTGTGCAGTGGATATTTCTCTATAGTTGATTAGACCCTGACCAGGTCTTTTCCATTCTTGCACCCACCTTTAGCCTTTTGACCCAATTTTGGTGTGCGTGACCTTTTCTACTACTTGAATATACTGCAAAGTGACTTGTTTTTGCAAGATCTTTAACATAAAAAGCAATCCTTGTAGTGAGACAACCCCTTTAATATCCTGCAATGTTAAATCTGTAGAGTGCATTCACAAATCAACTGAGATTAAAATCATTTGAATCATTTTAATACCCCATCTAAACTTTGGTTACCCATTTGGTATTTTAACCAATTCAGGAATGAATTAATCAATGTTGTGAGCAAAACTCATAAAGAAAAACAGTGTCTCCTTTATTACACATCTTAATCCAAACAGTAACAGCTAAAAGCTGTATGAGATAAATACCAGCGCTAATGCCCGAAAAACATGCCCCCAAAAAATATAAAAACTGAACATTGGGTATTTACCACCATGAAGTCTCAGTTTTATTTAGGCATATAAGAGAAATACAAAACAATATGCTACGCATTTCATAAGCTCCCTTGGCTTACTTCATCAGGCACCTGATTGGTGGTGGTGAATACCCAGTGTTCAGTTATTATATTTTTTGTGCCATGTTTTTCCTGCATTAGCTCTGGTATTTATCTCATACAACTTTTAGCTGCTACTGTTTGGATTGCATTGAGCCGTGGAGGTGTCATAGGTCAAGCACTTCCCCATGGATTGGAGAGTGATCGGCTGCTTCTGTTTTCTGACCCGTTGAGGTCTCTGCGTTTACATGAATTGTACCATTCGTAGTACAACCCACACAGATGGCCAAGACTGAGTACAAGTAGTTTCTTCCTGGTGAATGTACGTACTACACATAAGTGTGCTTCTGCTCTTTGTTGTTTCAGCACGTTTCTTTATAATATTACACGTTAGAGAGAGGCACACATGCTTGATAGTAACAAAATATAGAAGCATCCGTCTCTCGTACAACAGAACTAAGACATATATATGTTACATGCAGTTGGTTGCTAACACTAAGGACTGTCACAGATTCCCTGTGGATACTCACTGCACCCAGGGCTAGGTATAATAACCAAGTGCAGCTCTAGGCTAGTCACAGGCCCAAGTAGCTCCAATTTACAGTCCACAACTCTAGAGGATACTGAATCCCACAGAAGCCAGTACACACTGAAGAAAACTCTGGATTCCTACCACACTTGTGGCACCTATGCTAAGGGGTCAATGTTGGTCAGAGTTCTCAAGGAAAATTTTCCAACTTTCTTGGAGCTTCGAGAGCTCAATCCTAACCATTGCTCATATTCTAGTTGGTCACTGTAATGAGCTCCAGATGGTGCGGCTGATTTCTGGTGCCTCTGACATAGGGAGTTACTTATTTGCCAATGGGTGTTGCTCCTGGCTTTTTCAGCCTTCCTTGGCCAATCTGTTTATCCCTGGCTTCTGTATAGGGTGCACACATGCTAGTCCTCCTTAATTTAAAGAGCCAGGCCACACTCCCTGCGTATTGCAGGTCACCAATAGCTACTTAAAGGGACCCCTAGCTTACCTTGTGGCCTGATCTTTGGTGTTATTTCCTAATATTTCTGAGTGATTTCTGGTACATAAAAGCTCTGTTTTTAAATTAAGCTTGTTTCCTATCTTCACTACCTGTCCTCACTTTTGGATTGTCTGTAACCACAAAATAAATCCCCCTGACTAGGATTACTTTGACCATGTTTCCTGTCTGCGCCTGTAACTAGGTTCGTTACTACATGCGGGCATTGTGGACTGTTGCCCAGGGCACCAAAGCGATGCTGTCTGAGGGGGGGGCGCCTAAGCGACAGTCACCAGTGGGAGCACCGCCTTCCTCACCCGCCGGTGATTACTACTTGTCTGTGTGTGCCCAGACGGAGACAGCAGCTGCACAGCCGCTCCACTGTGATGCTGGGTCTCACAGGCCGGAAGCCTCGGCTTCTGGCCCAGGAGATCCCCAAAGCAGTGTGCCGGCGTAAGCGCCATGATGACGTCACGCTGCTTAGACTGTTCACTTGCTCCCAGAGCTAGGGTCGCGGCAGAGGAACATGGAAAGGTGGGTACCTTTTTTATTTTCTTTTTCTACCTACAGGGACCTATTACCTACCCACCCTTGGCCTATCCCACCTACAGGGGCCATTTACCTACCTACAGGGGTCATACACCTATCTACAGTGGCCATATACCTACCTATATGGGCCATATAACTACCAACAAGGCCATATTTCTACCTACAGGCGCCATATACTTACCTGCAGGGCTACATTTCTACCTACAGGGCCATATACCTTCTGGAGGCATTTACATACCGACAGGGGCCATATAACTATCAACAGGGCCATATTTCTACCTACAGGGGCCATATACCTACCTGCAGGGCTATATACCTACCAGGGGCAATTACATACCTACAGGGGCCATATACCTACCTACAGGGGTCATATACCTACCTACAGGGCCATATACCTACTGGAGACATTTACCTACTGTGGCGATGCGACCTTAGAAGATCGCATTTCCCCGCCACTAAGTGTTCTGCAACAGCTGAGTTCCATGGTATGGGTTACCAAGTTGCTGGCAGTCAGTGAGGAAGGTCAGCAGTTTGGCAAGGGTAATCAGGAGTTAATTACTCAGGTGGTAATTAGGAGAGCTGCTCAGATGCTTGTCCACCTTAGAGGTCTGTTAAATAGCCTGGTCTTCAGTATACCAGGAGGGAGTGTGGCTCACAGTCAGTGGAGGACGTGTGCAGGCCTTGTCCAAGAGAGTATCCTGGGTTCTTCCCCCTGGGCTTGAGAGAAGTCAGGCCCAAGGACTATATTGTACGGCGTGAGTACATGGTTGTGGGGCTGTGTAGTTACCCAGACCACTGCTAGAGAGGTACTCTCTGTACGTTTAGTTATTGGCTGGACGGCCTAGGATTTATATTGTTTGCTGTATATGTTTTCTGTATTGGAGAATAAAGCTGGCGGAGAACAGATTTAACAAGAATCCTGTGTCGACCTGTTGTTCCGTTTACCAAAGCGCGATCCCAGAGCGGGCCAAGATGGCAGCCGAACTCATGTGAACTGCTACACTACCTACAGGGAACTACAAGGGGGAATATAATTATGCCTACAGGGGGGCATATCTTTGCCTAGAGGTACCCTATATATCTACCTACAGGGGGTCTATATATATCTACTTACAAGAGGCCAATATATATATATATATATTTATTTTATATATTTTTAGATATTTAGACCTATTTACATTTTTCACTCTTTGTTTCATTGCAGCCATTTGGTAAGATCCAAAAAGTTCAAATCACCATGTGATATTTCAAAACTGAAATATCACATGGTCTTAAGTATTCAGACCCTTTGAAGCACCCTTTTGGGCTAGTAAAGCCATGAGTCTTCTTGGGAATGATTGCAACAAGTTTTTTCACTACCTTGATTTGGGGATCTATCTTCCTGCCATTCTTCTTGCAGATCCTCTCCATTCCCTCAGGTTGGATGGTGGACAACCTTTTCCCAAATCTCTCCCGAGTTTCTCAATTGGGTTTTTGGTCCGGGCTCTTGGTGGGCCAGTCAAGAAATTTGGACTCAGAGTGTTCTGAAAGCCCCTGCTTTTCTATTTTAGCTGTGTGCTTAGGGTCATTGACTTGTTGGAAGAAAAACCTTGGCCCAGTTTGAGGTCCAGAGCACTCTGGAAGAGGTTTTCATCCAGGGTATCTCTGTACTTGGAAATTCTCTTTCCTTCAATTGCAACCAAATCGTCCTGTCCCTGCAGCTGAAAAAAAACCCCCATTGCATGATGCTGCCAACCCCCATGGTTCCCTATTGGGGTTGTTTTGGGCAGGTGATGAGCAGTGCCTGGTTTTCTCCACACATACCGCTTAGAATTAACACCAAAAAGTTTAATCTTCGTCTCATCAGAACAGAGAATATTATTTATCATAGTCTGGGAGTTCTTCGTATGTTTTTTTGCAAACTGTTGCGGGGCTTTCATTGTCTTGGGCCCCTGAGGAGGGGGCTTCCGTTGGCACACTCTGCCATAAAGCCCCGACTGGTGGAGGGCTGCAGTGATAGTTGACTTTGTGGAAATTTCTCCCATCTCCCTACTGCATCTCTGGAACTCAGCCACAGTGATATTGGGGTTCTTCTTTACCTCTCTCACCAAGGCTCTTCTCCCACAATTGCTTAGTTTGGCTGGACAGCCAGGTCGAGGAAGAGTTGTGGTCGTCCCAAACTTCTTCAATTTAAGGATTTTGGAGGCCACTGTACTCTTCGCAACCTTGAGTGCTGTAGACATTTTTTTTTGTAACCGTGGCCAGATCTGTGCCTTGCCACAATTCTGTCTCTGAGCTCCTTGGGCAGTTCCTTAGACTTCATGTGCTCTGACATGCACTGTGAGATCTTATATAGACATGTGTGTGCCTTTCCTAATCAAGTCCAATCAGTTTAATTAAAAACAGCTGGACTCCAATGAAGGAGTAGAATCATATCAAGGAGGATCAGAAGGAAATGGACAGCATGTGAGGTAAATATGAGTGACACAGCAAAGGGTCTGAATACTTATGACCATGAGGCATTTCAGATTTTCGTGTATACTAACTTTGCAAAAACATCTACATTTCTGTTTTTTTCTCTTTTCAGATGGGGTACAGAGTGTACATTAATGAGCAAAAAACTTTTTTGATCTTACCAAATGGCTGCAATGAAACAAAGAATGAAAAATGTAAAGAGATCTGAATACTTTCCATATCCACTGTATATATATACCTACAAGGGACCTGTATATCTACTTACAGGGGGCTTATATGCCTACCTAATAGGGGCTTATATACATATCCACAGGGGGTCCTCTATGCCTTCCTACCGACTGGGGTAGGGTTAATATTCCTACCTACAAGGGCCCTATATACCTACTCACCTACCTACAGAGGGCCTATATAACTAGATACTAGGGACCTATATTCCAACTTATTGAGAAGGCCTGCATAAATACTTATCTCCTTAACCCCTTAAGGACCCAGCCTGTTTTGACCCTTTCCCGACACAGCCTTTTTTTGAATCTGACATGTGTCAATTTTTCGAGATAAATTTTTGACACTTTTACCTATCCATGTGATTCAGAGTTGTTTTCTGTGACACATTGTGCTTTAATTAGTAAGAAATTTTTATCCCTAC
>JAODAL010032323.1:0-47112 GCA_025379985.1 Phyllomedusa bahiana
CTACCTACCTACTGGGGGGAAAACCTATAGCCCCACCAACCTACAATTTGGGATCTATATACCATACCAGCCTACTAAAAAAGACCAATTCCCCCCTTTACCAATCTTCTGGGGGAATTTTGTATACTTATTTTAATTTCAAGAACTCCCAAATTTTACCTACCAACCTACGGGGGAGCCTATAAACTTCCAAAATTTAAAATAGGGGGGCCTTTACACTTCCCCTATTTACGGGGGGGGAAGATATACCTACCTAAAAACTATGAGGACCTACATACCAACCAACAAGGGGGGGCCCTATATACTCCCAATAAAATTGGGGGGGCCCAAATAACCTACCTATTTGGGGGAAAACCAAATATTTTTGGGGCCCCAAACCAAAGGGGGAAACCCAAATTTTAATCTCCCCTTACTGGACACCCCAAATGTAGGGATCCTAGCAAAACAAAAAATTTTGCCTAAAAACCCTTTTAACCTACTTAAAAAGGGGGCCTATAACATATACTGTACCTACATACCTACGGAGGACCTATTTTCTAAGCAACCCCCCCCCTTTTATAAAAAACCCAAACCTTCCTATATTGAGGGGGATATATCCCATACCGAGGGACCCTTTAAAATACCAAAACGACCTACTGAAAAGACCTTTTAAAACCTACCTACTGGGGGGTATCAAATGAAACCCCTCCCCTACCTAAGGGGGGCCCTATATAGAAAAAATTACTGACCCCCCCCATTCCCCACAGTAGACCCCTCCCCAAAATTCCCTTTTCTTATTATGGGAAAAGGGGGGTTGGCTGTGGGAGGTTTTAAGGCACCCTTTCATGTTTTCCCCTATAAAAACCCCCATTAGGTAAAAGGGAGGAAAATTTTTAAACCACCACCCCCCGCCCCCAGTTTGGGGTTTAAGGTAATTTTAGGTGCAGAAAAGTGAGGATTCAAAAAATATTTGTGTGGTAAAAATTTCTGCAAAGATGAGTCATGGGTTCCAGGAAAAGGGGTAAACAATGGCGGCCCCGGGGCCAAAGCCTGAGAAGAAAAGGAAAGTAAACGACTCCACAGAGAAGACATCACCACTGGATGTAACTGCAGTGTAATTACTTTTTAAGGCTGCAAAAGGAGCTCAAATACAACGGGTTTAATTTAAAGTTGGTTTTGAAAATTCCCGGTCCCAATTAAAGTCCTGTTTCCATTTTTTATTTTTAAACCCCCAATTTAAGCCAAACGCCTAAAAAAAATTTTTTTAAAATGACCATAACTTTTTTTTTTAGTTTTTTGGCCCTTTCCTTTTGCTTTAAACATTTTGTAACTTTTTTATTTTTTAAATGACGCATTTTGGATGGGGCCTCTTTTTATTCAGACAAGTTGTACTTTATAAGGGAAATTTTAAGTAAAACTTATAAATAATTGCAGTATTTTTTTTTTTTTTTTTTAAAAAATTTTTTTTTTTTTTTTTAAATTTTTTTTTTTTACACCTTTCAAAATTTCACACTTAATAACTTTTTTATATTAATTCTACAGGTTTTTTAAGGGGTCGTGGGGTTTTCCCAAATATGTGTGGGTTTTTTTTTTGGTGCGTTAATTTAAGACAATTATTTTTTTTTTTAAAAATTTTAAATTTTTTTTAATATTTAATTTTTTTTTTTCTTTTTTTTTTCACTTTTTAAGTTTTTTTTTGGGAAATTTTTTTTTTACTCCCATGAAGGGGGGGAAATGTTTAACATTTTTTTAATTTTTTTTTTTTTTCACTTTGGGAATGTATTAGCATATTCATAATTCCTTTAAAACATCAATCCCGTTTTCAGTCTGACACAGGCAAAATTTAATTTGGGCAGCACACAGTCAACCTAATCACTGGGCTTCCCTTAAAACAGACAAAATCTTGGGGCCAAAAAAAGGGGAAGGGGCCCCCGAACGACTGTGCACCGGGCCCCGAGCTCTGGGCGGGGGACCGGGCGTTTTCCCATCACCCACAAGCAGGGGGGTCCCTTTGAAAAACGTTCGGTAACGCACCGCCGCAATCAAAGGGTTAAAGCCTTTGGGTTTTCAGGTTTCCTCCCTCCCCGATTTCCTGCAGGAAAATGCACTGGTAAACGGGGCTTGTAAATTTTAAACCCCGATCCTAGCGCAGGCTTTCGGCGCCGGGGGCCGCAAACCCCATGGCAAAAGACGTCGCTGCCCAAAGAAAAGGCCCGCATCGGGCCCCGTCAAAAGACGGTGCGCCCTCGTTAAGGGGTTTTAAACATAATTTATTGGGGTTTTTTGGTATATTTTTTCAGTAAAAAAAAAAATGTAAGGGATATTTTCTTTCCCTGTATAGGTTAAAATTTTTTTGCAAACTTTTCATAAAATTAAAAGGGATTACCACTATCATACATAGAAAGAGCGGGTTTTTGAAAAAACTGCATTTAACAGTGTTCTTTTCAATAATAGAAATATTTTCTGAGGGGATGGGGAAATATCTTTTTATCAAAAAATTTCTAATAGGGGAAAAAAATTTTTTTTTTTCTGTAAAAATTAAAACGCATTCAAAAATGGACCCGGAAAAAAAGCTGGGTAAAAAAAGAATCCAATTTCCCCGGAAAATTTTGGACCTTAGCAATGGCCCCAACTGGAGCCCCAAAATTAAAAGAAAGCCCAAAAATTACTTTCTTCGATTCCAGTTCGTGTTCCCTTCTGGTCTTCCCGTTTTTATTTTTTGTACTTCCGGGAAAGAGGGCGTCCCAAAACCACAGCTTTCTTATTGCCCCACACATCACGTTGGGCTAAATTTTGATCCCCCATTAAAAAGTGGGTTGGTGCAGAACACGAAACACCCGCAGCCAATCAGAGGCTGCAGCAGTGAAGTCCCCATTCTGAACTACAAGAAAAAAACATAAGACCGGAGGGACACTGAGCTGGAACTGGGGAGCAGAGGAAGGTGAGTATAGGCTTTTTTTTAAATTGGGGTCCTAGAGGCCACCTATTACTTTTTTAGGAACTGGAAAACCATTTTAAGTAAAATAATTGCATCAACGTAAGTTCTTGACATACATACTAAAATGGAATAATGAGATGCAAATATACATGTTCTCCCCTAAACACTTTCTTTAAGACGTTCTTGCTTCAGCATTGGCACAAAGTCTTCTCACTAAATTACTAGTTGTCCTCAATTTAACTGGGAGATGACTCCACCAACTGACAAGATGTTCTGTGTATTGCTGACTTGCAGAATCTGTAGAACCAGTTAACAAGCATAAATAAGTATAATTATAAAGACATATATTCAAATACACCCAGAAACAAAACGATGCCACACCTAGGTCTAAACAGAATTCATTGATATGAGTAATGCCAAGTTCATCATAAACAACTTTGGGCAAGTAAAGCAAGTTCAGGGGATTCTGTAAGATGTCATTAGTCATGTAATGAAAGGATGACAATAAACCTTATTGTTGATTGGTCAGGCAAGATGGATTGTGAGTAAGAGGAAGGTTCTAAATATAAATTTATATAAGACACATGTGTGGTCATCATATCATCTTCATCCTTTAATAAAGGGATTCAGATTTACATGCCTATGTTTCTGATGTATGGATTTCAGGAAATCTCCTCAATGCCTCTATTAAACCAATGTTGGTATCCATGTGATTCATAAGTGCCTTTCACAAACATGAAGAGAAAGCAACTTTATGAAAGCAATAAATAAAACCGATATTCAGCCATTTATAAAGAATATTACTTAGCACTACATTAATTTTGAGTTCCTTTACATAGTTGACATAGTAACAGTTCTGTTTCTGACCTAAAGTTAATCTGCTAATAGCTGTATATTAGAAAATTGGTGGTGAATAGTGCTGCTCCAAGGTGTTGTTTATATACAGTGAAGGAAATAAATATTTGATCCCTTGCTGATTTTGTAAGTTTGCCCATTGACAAAGACATGAACAGCCTATAATTTTAAGGGTAGATTAATTTTAACATTGAGAGATAGAATATCCAAAATAAAATCCAGAAAATCACATTGTATAAACTATATTATTTATATTATTATATCAATTTATTTGCATTTTACTGAGAGAAATAAGTATTTGATCCCCTACCAACCATTAAGAGTTCTGGCTCCTACAGACCAGTTAGACGCTCCTAATCAACTCGTTACCGGCACTAAAGACAGCTGTCTTTAGACCTGCACAAAGCTGGAATGGGCTACAAAAACATAAGTAAGACGCTGGGTGAGAGGGAGACAATTTTTGGTGCAAGAAAATGGAAGAAATACAAAATGACTGTCAATCGACATCGATCTGGGGCACCATACAAAATCTCAACTCATGGGGTATCCTTAATCATGAGGAAGGTGAGAGATAAGCCTAAAACTACACAGGGGGAACTTGTTAATGATCACACATTATGCCATAATGGTTAAAAATCCTGCAGTGCCCGCAAGGTCTCCATGCTCAAAAAGGCACATGTGCAAGCCCGTCTGAAGTTTGCCAATGAACACCTGGATGATTCCTTGAGTGATTGGGAGAAGGTGCTGTGGTCCGATGAGACAAAATTTGAGCACCTTGGTAGTGATGAGTGAGCACTAAAAAATTCAAGTTCGGGCCGAACTCCGAAATTTGAGAAATTCAGGCCGAACGCCAACCTGAACGCCGAACCGAACGCTGAACCAAATTAAAGTCAATGTGAGATGATGTTCAGGTTAATTTTTATACTAACACAGGTGAGGACACCTAAGAAGACATAAGAAGACATAAGAAGACACCGGTATTGGAAATGGCAAATGGTAACTGCCAGGAGCCCCACTTCCCTTTTTGCACCAGGGTCCAAAAACATGTGATAAATGTGGTGGCAGCAAGAACATCCCAACGGAGGACATGGAGGTTCAGCTGCAGGGCCGTAGTCATAGGGGGTGCAGTGGTAGCCAGGGCTGCCATCAGTCATCTATTAACAGTTTCAGGGCCCCATGCAGCTATATCAAATGAGAACCATACCTATTACTAGTTCCTATTTTTTAACATTTCACTGTGCCTACTTTTGATTAGGGCCCCTGACAGGAGTACTGCCCTATTGGCACCCCTGTCACCCCTTTTACAGTAGCCTAACCCCAATATTCTGACTACATATCTGACAGCAAGTGTAGAAATTCATCAGCCCCATGTGGTAATGGAAGTCTGTATTGAACTGTAAAACTTACTTCAGAACCTTGTCAGACAGTGACAACTCGACTGCTCCGGCGTGTATGAAGAACCAACAGGAGTTTATTCCAGGCTAATTCTTGTAGTTTACACAAAAGTAGTAGGTGAAAAGATGATAACTTTACAGAGTTGATGCAGAGAATGAGGATACAGTGCTTCAGTCAGACAGAAAGATGGAGAATGCTAGAAGGAGGGAGGAGCTGAATACCTCAGAGCACACATACAGGAAGACGATAGTGACAAACTTAGGAATAATACAAATCAGTAATAGAAATTACAATACCGATTATGAACCATGAAGTCATGGGACATGACATCCCCGTCTGAAATCTTTAGATTTCACTATAATACAGTAATAACGAATGTTCTCTGAACCTGTAAGAAAGAGAAAAACATGCAAAATATCAACAGTTAAAGTCTAGATTCTATAACAGTACATTCCGAAGAAAGTAATCCAATGGGAAACAAAATCAAAGAGAAACTCATCTTCGGATTTGGGAAGCCGCAACATGCCAACACTGCCACCAACCCATGGTAAATCCAGTGGTACATGTTATAGTAATGGTACAGATCGCAGTTCCTGATAGTAGATTTCCTTCTTCAGGTGTCAGCCTCCTTTAGCCGCTTTAACCACCACTTTGTGAGTCTTTCTATCGTGAGAAACGCTGAAAGTAGTATGTCTTGATCCCTGGCTTAGGAACCACTATGGTATAGAGCGTAGAACTTGACAGCCGAATCTCCTTGTCAGACTCAGGTTCCACCAAATCATAACTGGCTTCAGTAGGTAGTGAACCAGAGTCCTGAAACAAGAAACTTGGAGGAGTCATCCACATGTGATCAATGAGACCTGAGGCAGGGGCACATCTTGTTCCATGGCCAACTGGATTGAGGTCAGTAGGGATGTAATGCCACTGTTCAGGGGCGGAGAAGCTTCTGATCGTTCCCACCTGTTGCTAATGTACACATAAAATTGCTTTGTCTGGTTGTATATGTATCCAAGTACAACCTTGCTTTCTGTATAGAATGTAAATGAACCAGTAGTAATATCCATTTCATCCTTTATAACTTCAGCAATTTCTACTGCTAGGACAGCTGGGCAAAGTTCGAGTCTTGGGACAGAATGCGCAGGTTTTGAGAGTTAGCTTGGCTTCCTGGGAGAAATCCACATTTGTGGCTTGCTGTCCTCTCCAGACACCCTCAGGTAGGCTACTGCAGCTATGGTTTCCATGGATGCATCCGAGAAGACATGAACTTCTTTTTTTAAAAAGAAACTGTAAAGGAAGTGGGAACGTAACAACGTGGGACCTGAAGTTGCTCTAACACTTTCAAAGACTTCTTCCATTCTTCCCACCTGTGTTGTTTTCTCGGGAGGTAGCTGTGTGTCCCAGTTTACAGTCTCTGAAAGTTAGCTGTCTCAGTAGCATCTTATCATGAATGGTGATTGGAGCTAATAAATCCAAAGAGGGTCATAGACACTGTTCACAACAGACAAGATCCCCCTTAGTGAAAGGTTTGTCACAGGGTGACACTTGAAATGTAAACATGTCTTGTTTGACGCCCCACAGTAAACCTAGGCTGCGCTGAATGGGAAGGGAATCAGAGCCAAGATTAAGGTCTTTCAAATTGGTAGCATGATCAACCAAAGGAAATGCATCCATTACCCTGGACTGTTAGAGAGATCTTGTGAAGCTGAGGTTTGCACTAGACAGCATTTTCTGTGTTCTGGTGAGGAATCAATTGTTTATTTGCTGGTAGGGAAGGATTTAAGTCCAGCATCCACATAAAAGTTCTCTTCAACAAACTGACGAGCGTCGGATCCAAACTCCTTCTCTCCTGCTTGGGCGGTTCTTCTCAGCCCATAGATTGCTACGGCAGGAGAGGGGGTGTTGCCAAAGACATGTACCTTCATCCGATAGTCTATGACTTCACTGTTGATGTTATTGTCCTTTTTCCATGGGAATCTAAGGTAGTTCCTGTGGTCTTCCCCTCATGAGAAGCAGTGAAACATTTGCTGTATTCAGCCATTACTGCAATGGGTTCTTGAGGGAAACCCGGGATTAGCAGTCCTAGGAGACTGGTTTGTTGAGATTGGGCCCGGGTGAGGAGCAGGTGTTGAGAGAAATGCCTTCATGCTGAGCGCTGAATCAAACACAACTCTAATTTGTTTAGGTTTTGCGGGGGTGATACACGCAAAAGATGGGAGGTACCAGCATTCTTCCCCTTTCCTCCTAGTGGTGGTGCGGGTTTCCCTGCATGGTCCCCGTCAAATATGTTCTGCATAAAATCCACATAATGTTTCTCCATTTCTGGTTTCCTCTTTAAAGTTCGTTTAAAGAAGAGAATCTAGCAACTGAATTTGCTGTAGATTGTTTGGTAGTTTTGCTCTTGGAGTGCGAAAGGGTAATGGTGCTACCCAGCTGTTGGAGTCATCTTGGGCAAACTCCTTTTCCATAATCTTATGAAATTCCTTGTCTTCTCGTGCAGGTGCTAGCTTGTTGTCTTCACTTGTTAGACTAAAGACTGCTGATCCAAGACTGTCATCCCAGGATGAGGAAGAAGGAATGTTATCTTCTAGATCACAGGTGTCAAACTGCCGGCTCTCCAGCTGTTGGGAAACTACAACTCCCATCATACATTTGTATAATCTATAACAGTGGGCATGATGGGAGTTGTAGTTTCCCAACAGCTGGAGGGCCCCAGTTTGACACCCCTGTTCTAGATCATGTGGCCTGTCACTACCATTGAGCTTCTCTTTTACCCAGTAATGGTATGGACATGGTTGAAAAGGGTGCTGGGGACCATTTGGTAAAACATGGTTTTTTAAATGAGGAAATCTTAGTGGGCTTCTTAACCTGGTCTATGCAAACGTTTCCTATGATCACCCAGCCTAGATCAAAGCGTTGAGAAAACAGAGCATTATGAGGTCCATTGATTTGCTGGCGTACCTTGTGTACCTGGAAAATGTCTCTGCCGAGCAGAAGTAGGATGTTTGCATTCTTGTCAAGAGCAGGTATTTCAGTGACTAAAGACCTTAGATGAATATGATGAAGAGCCACTTCTGGCGTAGGAATTTCCTCTCTATTAGACGGTATTTGGTTGCATTCAACAAGTGTTGGTAAGGGTATCCTGACCTTGTTGTTAAGCGAAGCTACCATGAGTCTGCTGGCTCTCTTTCCAGAGACCTTTGTGACGCCACTGCAGGTACCCAAAGTGTAAGGGAAGTGTCCCCCTTCGAGGGTTTAACAAATCAAAGAGTTCAGATCTTGCAAGTGATCGGTTGCTTTGATCATCCAATATGGGATACACTTTAGGACCTTTCTGGATGATCCTTGAGATATATGTTGACAAGACATATCTTTGCACACACTTGTCATAGAGACCTTCACTGCAAAAAGCTGTGGGATGAGGAAGATACGGTGGTAGGATTTACAGTTTATATATATAAAAAAGACGATCGCGCTCTGTTTGCTGTATAAGGTGCCAACTTAATCACAAGCAGTCCCCAAATAATCAAATTCCAAAATATGCAACCCCCATGCAAATAGTATAAAACAGTGTAAAACACGATTGTCTTTTTTATATATATACACTTTTTATTTCTATTAGAGGATTGCAGCAGGAGATTTCCTCTGACGATTTTTTTCAGCTTTTCCCTGAAACACCTGGCGCTTGTACTAAAAATATAGTTTTGGATTTACAGTTTGGTCTACTTTCTCCCTGCCATGCTTTGCTACCGGCGGTGACTAAGAGGGTGGCTCCATGCTGTGTTGAGATGGTGAAGTGCTTGCACATGGTCAACACTGTCACATTCAATGCACTTAATAACGGCTTTACAATCTTTAGCAAAATGTTCTTTTGGAAGCACATTTGTAACATATCCCCAAATTTTGTCATAAGCTCTTTGCGTTCCTGAAGCGGTTTTCTTTCTGAAGCCGATGCATTTCTTGAGAGGATGTGGCTTCTTGTGAATTGGGCATGGACGATTTGGATTTTCAATTTTCTCACCTTGACTGTTATTATGCAGAGATGATGTAGGTGCTAGAAGAATGTCAGTCTTTTTTACTGATACTGGTCCTCTACAATTCCTGTAGTTAGAGCGTGGACTGTCACACTTAGGAGGAGATGAAGTAGGACCGCCAGACTCACTGTATAAGAAGCTTGGGTCATTCTTGGACTCTGCAATGTTCCTTAAAAAACTCACAGAAGTAGGAGAATGGAGGAAAGAAAACGTGGTATTCCCTTTTGTATCTTGACCCAGGGCTGTCCACTTTTCCTGAATGTTGTATGGCAGCTTGGAGACTATTGGGTTTACCCCACGAGCAGTGTCCAGGTAACTGAGGCCAGGTAAGTGAGTGTCTGTTTTGGCCAGATGGAGCTCCAAGAGTAGATCACTGAGTTTTTGGAATTTCTCATTGTCTTTGCCGGATAAAATTTGGGAAACTTTGAAGCCGTGTAAACGAGTAATTCTCTATGGCTTCAGGACTGCCAAGCTCGTTCTAGTCTCTCCCCAAGCACCACTAACCGCCACAGGATTTGCAATATGAACAACTCTTGACACGTTCTGTAGACTGCGGGTCAAGCCATCTGACTAGCAGGTCCAGTTCTTCTGTAGCTGCAATGCCAATATCATCATTTGCCGTTCTGAAGGCACATTTCCAGGATCTGTAGTACTCAGGCCGGTCATCAAACCTGGTGAGGCCTGTTTTAGTAAGATCACGGCGGACCATGAACCTTGCAAACTCTGACATGTCTGACCTTTTTTGACTTCAGGCAGGTAATTGTAGGCTGAGTAGTGCTGATCATGTTGTTAGTGGTAGTCTGATTTAGAGACATAGGGACATATGGAGCTGCATAGGCATTCATAGTAAGAGCAGGTTCACATTCAATTATATGTGAAGCTGGATCGTCATGGTTGTCAGGGGCTGGGCAGCTTGCTGGCATATTGATTTGGACCTTGGTATCATTGTATTGAGGTTGCAGTGGTGTATACCTTTGGTGCATTGTGATGTGTGAAGGAATACAGGAAGCAGCGTGGTGTAGGAGTGTAACTGACCCCCGAATGCAGGGATCTGCAAAAGGATCTGTGCTTTTTGGTTTCCCCTGGAGGAACATCAACTGTCAGGAACGTTGGTGGAAATCAGAGATTCGCTGTTTTGGCTCAGCACATAGTCTCTTGTGAGCTTAGCAGGGTCTTCTACGTTCACTCCACATAAGCTGGAGCTGCTTCCTTCACTTCCACTAGCAGCTTGTTCTATAACCTTTAATCTTGCCATGGCTGTGGCGTGTTCACATTGTTTCTGCAGAATTTCCATTTCTGCTTCCATAGCTGCCCTTTTCTGTGCAAACTCTGCCTGTATTCTAGTAGCCTCAGCTTCTTCACGTGCTCTTATAAGCCGTTCACTGAGCGTAGAATATCTTGAAGATCGTGACTTAGATGATCTTTTGGAATGCATAGTAGATTTGAAAACGCAGGATGATGTTTCCTGCAGTCGCGTGGTTCTTGACATGAATTTGGACTTAGTTTCACATATCAGGTTTTAATGTTCAATATTATGGAGAATCTGGGGTATTAAGCTTCTGTAAAACATTGCAGTAATCAGAACTTTTAATGGTATAGTGTTTATACATTGCAGAGAGTTGTCCTAGGGCTCCTTCTAGTAGTGTTTCATTACAAGCACACTGTGAGATGTGGGAGATGTGACTAAGCAGTTTTTCCCATTGATCAGTAGCTTCAGAAAATATTTAACTTTTTATGCTTTCAAAATTCTCTCTGTACATATAGGCAAAAAAAGTCAGCTCACCTTTAATGCAGGATGGCCTGCGTCCATTAAAACCCGCACGTAACCTCCTCCAGCAGCATAAAACACAAAAGCAGGAAGAAACAAACTGTGGGACAGCGTTATATGGACGGCCGGACAGAATACGGTAAAATCAACACTTTATTGTGAATCCATCATAAAAGGAATACAAAACCGGCAAAAACCGAAGGCATAGCTAAATAGAAACACCTCGTAATTGGTACCAATTACAGTGTTTCTATTTTGCTCTGCCTTCGGGTTTTTTGCCGGTTTGGATTTCCTTTTTGATGGGTTCACAATAAAGTGTTGATTTTACCGTATTCTGTCCGGCCGTCCATATCACGCTGTCCCACAGTTTGTTTTCTTCATGCTAATGAAAAATTTTCTCCCGACCTTCCATGTAGGATGAGTTAGGCGTTTTGCGCTCTCACTGGGTTGTGGAGTAAGATTCCTATCATCTTGCAGCTCTGGCTGGTCACTGTGAGCGGTGCTGCCTGCAGCCATGTTGTAACACAAACAGGATATAAGATGGAGGAATAGAATGATATTGCTAGAAGACTCTATGCTCTGTTTGAGCTGTAACTGTTATGTACACTGCACACTGACACTTGCTAGTCACTGTCACGACACTGCAGCTGTATGTGGTAATCTCTGCTGAAGTTGTGAGCTTCTCTGTGTTTCTAAACCATCTTTTCACTATTCTGACTCCATATCTGACAGTAAGTGAAGAAATTCATCAGCCCCATGTGGTAATGGAAGTCTGTATTGAACTGTAAAACTTACTTCAGAACCTTGTCCATACATGCCAACTCTCTCGTTTTTGGCGTGGGGGTCCCGCTATTTGGGGTCCCCCCCCACCCTCCCGGGGAGTTGGCGTTTCTCCCGCCGCCAGCAGGTGGCAGGGGTCCTTTAAATGGCCGCGGCGCCGGAGTAGCGCTGGTGCGCTACTCCGGCGCCGCCGGTCCGTTCCCACGGGCGGGTGAATGCGGGTGCAGGGTCCTGGCTACAATGGGGGGTCTACCTGGCTGGCTACAATGGGGGCAACTACCTGGCTGGCTACAATGGGGGCAATACCTGGCTGGCTACAACGGGGGGCAACTACCTGGCTGGCTACAATGGGGGGCAATACCTGGCTGGCTACAATGGGGGGCAACTACCTGGCTGGCTACAATGGGGGCAACTACCTGGCTGGCTCCTAAAGGGGGCAACTACCTGCTGCTGGCTACTAAAGGGGCACTACCTACCTGGCTGGCTACTAAAGGGGGCACTACCTACCTGACTACTAAAGGGGCACTACCTACCTGACTACTAAAGGGAGCAACTACCTGACTATTAAAGGGGGCACTACCTGGCTACAAAGGGGGCAACTACCTGGCTAACAAAGGGGGGACATCTACCTAGCTACAGAGGGGGCATCTACCTTGCTACAATGGGGCATCTACCTGCCTGTAAGGGGCACTACCTGGTTATGGGGGGCTACTACCTGGCTATAAGGGCATCTACCTGGCTTTCTTCCAAAGCCATTATGTAGTTAGGCAGAGTGGGTGTGGCTTTTTGAAGGGGCGTGGCACACAAAAAGATGCGCGTGTCCATGCAAATTTTTGCCGCGGCACGCTACGCGCGCCACCCTCTTTAATCTCCTGCTTTTCCATTTTCAAAAGTTGGCAACTATGACCTTGTCAGACAGTGACAACTCGACTGCTCCGGCATGTATGAAGAACCAACAGGAGTTTATTTCAGGCTGAAACTTGTAGTTTACACCAAAGTAGTAGGTGAAAAGATGATAACTTTACAGAGCTGATGCAGAGAATGAGGATACAGTGCTTCAGTCAGACAGAAAGATGGAGAATGCTAGAAGGAGGGAGGAGCTGAAAACCTCAGAGCACACATACAGGAAGACGAGAGGGACAAACTTAGGAATAATACAAAGCAGTAATAGAAATTACAATACTGATTATGAACCATGAAGTCATGGGACATGACACCCAAAACCAACAAAACTGACCTAAATAAAATTTCCATGAAGAAATGCAGATGGTTGACGGGGAGGCCAAGATGACACTGCAATGCTGACAGTCGGGCCAAAGCAGGGTGCAAACGCCAGAAGCGTGAGCTAAGACCTTGACCTTCCTCAGGAGACAGTCAAGACCCGGGTAGTGCTTGAGAAATTTCTGCCTATACGAGAGCGCTTGCCCCTCCATATAAAATTCTAAAAAGCCTTACATAGCACCATCACATCCTTATGCTTAAGCAACAATGGAATATTTTTTAAAGGATATTGTCACATTAACTTGTCGGGAATGGGCTCAAGGAGCTCAAGTTCCTTTCCATGAGTGTGGACAAAATGAGCTTCTCTTGGATACGCTGGCTGAAGCTCTAGTTCCAGCCACGTGACCTTCTCCTTGGCTTCCTTTTTCTTTCTTTCGTTTTCCTTGATGTGCTGGAGGAAACTATATCTGCTCTTGGAGTGGCAAATGTGCTCCACACGGACGTAGATTCTTTTAGCAAGAATTTTACCCTTGATCTGCTTGTTCACAATTATATCCACAGCATGCTGTGTAACATTGTAGATCCTGCCAGTCTTGCCATGATAGCATTTATGTGGTATGCCTTTTTGTATGGTACCCATACCCATTATGTACACAATGTCACCCTTCTTGTAGATGCACATGTATGTTGACAAAGGAACAACTCCATGTTGGAGAACATATACCGAGTTCCAAGCCTTTTGCCTCTTTTGTTCATCATTTTCGCACCTTAAAGATGGCAAGTCTAGCGGAAAGAGAAGGACCACCTTCTTTCTCCTCCCCTGAGGGCATCAGCGATTAAGCGTCAGAGCAGACAAAATCATTCTCTTGGGCCTCTGGATCTTTTGAAATGCCTTCTTACTCCAACCTCATTGTGTCATCAAAGAGCTCTTCAGAATATGGATTATCTAGTGCGGTCTGTTTATTGCGTGACATTTGGCCCGTCTTTGTTTCACTTTGGACTGGTGATGGTGATGATGATATTTGTGGCAGTGACTGAGAGGAAGAAGAGTTAAAACAACTTTATGCAGGGTGTGTTAACCACTGAAAAACAGATTTGCACCGCTCTTCAGAAATGAGACGCACAGGAAACTGACCAAGCGATGACAGGCCTGACGGTCCTGCGACTGACGATGTGCTCACTTGTGTGTTGTCCGAGACACTGGAAGGAGTGCCTTGTCTCATACCTCTAGCTCCACGTCCTACACACCTCCTTGCTCGCTTACCACCTCTAGTTCGCTCCATGTTCAAAAATATAAATATTAAAAAGGTCAAGATTTGTTCACAGTCTCTTATTGAAGAACTCTACTCCAAAGACAGCAAAACACAAGTGTTCTTAAATCCCTATAATTTCCAACTGGAAAATAGGATTATAAACAGAATTTTTTCTATGTAATATCTGTGAAATAGGGGTATTATGGAAGAATGGTGTCTTGTACACTGGCTGTCCCCCAAAACTGCAGCAAGGTACTGAAAAGATGAGGACTGCGTAGCTATAGCAGGTACAGCGGTAGTAGCTGCTACGGGGTCCCTTTGACATGTAAGAAGATACCGGTATTGGAAATGGCACATGGTAACTGGCAGAAGTCCCCTATCACTTTTTTCACCAGGGCCCAAGAACATGTCATATATGTGGTGGCAGCAAGAACATCCCAACAGGGAACATGGAGGTTCAGCTGGCAGGGGCGTAGTTATAGGGGGTGCAGTGGTAGGCAGGGCTGCCATCAGTCATCTATTAACCGTTTCAGGGCCCCATGCAGCTAAATCAAATGGGGCCCCCACCCATTACTAGTTCCTATTTTTTAACATATCACTGGGCCCCTTTTTGATTAGGGTCCCTGACAGGAGTACTGCCCTATTGGCACCCCTTTTACAGTAGCCTAACCCCAAAACCAGCAAAAATGACCTTTTGGACACTCAGAATAAAATTTGAACAAAGAAATTAGTATTTTAAATAAGATTTTTTTCAATAGGACCATTGATTTTTTTCAATGTGGAATGTGTATTTCACATTGGGAAGAAGACGTGCTACAGTTTGCTAGTCGGTGACATTAGCAACCGGGGCAACAAAATCGGCAGAGATCCATGCTTGATTCATTTTGATAAATGTCAAATGATCCATATTCTCAGGGGAAAGACAGATAAGTTTGTGATGAAGGTGAGTTCCGAGATAACGCTGGCTGCTCTGCAGGATAAAACGTCTATTGCATGCCAAGCAACCTCAGGCCAATAATCCAGTTTTGACACCCAGAAGTCGATTGGGTCTAGAACAAGTCCAAAAACATCGGGGTTGAGCCGCAGTTAGTCATGGACCATGGTCTTAAGGTGGTCTCTTTGTGTCTGAATGCTGTCCTGCCTTGCAGGTGTTCGTGAGGTGGTAAAAAACTATTGTAAAATGTCACCCAGTAGGAATCAGCCACACTGCCTGCTGCTGCTAATGCTGCTGCTACAGCTACTTGCCATTCTACTACTGGCACATTGCTGACGTTGTTTCACCGTGACATTAGAACGTGAAGAAGACGCAACAGATGTTTAGAGTTGGTAAATGAGCACTGTCTTAAATTCCTGCATTCTACTGTCAATTGATGAAACACATGTGAGGAATGCACACTGCCCTCCCCCTCCTCCCCCTCTGTTATCAAGCAAGAGACTGTGTGACTGTGTTATATGGAGGGAACACAGGACACAAGACTGTGTTATATGAGGGGATCTATGAGATAAACAGTCAGTAATTAGTCAGATCATTCACCTTAGTGCAGGGAGATGAGTATACAGCCAGCAGCCCTCTCACATAGCTGTTTTTACTTTCGGTTTTAACAGCTCAGAGGGGATTACACACAGAGTGTGCAGGCAGCCAATCACAGTGCAGGGGAGTGTCCGGGGCATTTCCTGTCTGGGGGCGTATCCCAACAGGCTGAATGAATTGTCAGTCAGCCAATCACAGTGCAGGGGGCGTGTCCAGGGGTGGAATCCATTTGGGGTTGTGTCCCGACTAGCCAATCACATAAAATTGGGGATGTCCCGGCTAGCAGCAGCAGCAATAGAAAACAGATGCACAGAAAAGCTCATATTCACTATCTAAGTCACTTAGATAATGCAACCCAATTACAAAAGTGCTTATTTTTACTGTCCCCATAATCTGAGATATGATCTTTGTAGCGAGAATACCTCTTTAAACCCCTATAATTTCCAACTGGCAATTAGGATTATAAACAGAATTTTTTCCATGCAATATCTGTGAAATGGGATCTTATGCAAGAATGGTGTCTTGTACACCGGCAGTCCCCCAAAAACAGGATCAATAAACTTTTGAGCACAGAATGAAATTTTCTGCAAAAAAACAGTATATCAAAGCGATTGCTTTTAAGAGCAGATTTCCTAACAGTGTCGTGTACATCGGTTGTCCCCCCAAAACAGGATCAATAAACTTTTAGGCACGGAATTACATTTTCTGCAAAAAAAAATATATATCAAAGCGATTGTTTTGAAGAGCAGATTTCCTAACAGTGTCTTATACACCGGCTGTCCCCCCAAAACAGGATCAATAAACTTTTGGGCAATCAAAATAAAGATGGGAAAGATGCAGTCAGCAGCAATATAAAAATCCCTAACTACTACTGTCTAGGATTCCCTAATCTTGCTGTACCCCAACCCTAGCTAATATAGCTAATATATCTAGCAGCTTTTCCTTTGTCAAATCGCTGGAAAATGGTATGTCTGCCTGCTTTCAACCAAGCACAGCAGAGAACAGTGTGTTCAGTTCACAGACTATAATCGAAATGACATTCACCAGGTAATACAGTGACATACATAAAACAGGGTCATGTGATTTTAGCAGCCAATGAGATCCCTACCCCCTCAGCAGTGACGTTTTTGACCCCGCTCTGTGCTCTGCACTGATTGGCTGGCCACCAAAAGTACAGGAAGCAGCGAAAATGGTGCAATCACAAGTCTCGATTGTGATTTTTTACAGATCTGCTCGAGATAACTTTTCTCGATTAAATCGCTAACACTAAAAGTGATCATGCTTTTGTCGCTAACGATTTTTGCGCAATTCAAGATTTTTTCACTAATAAAGTTCTCTCACTTCTAACACTAAAAATAAGTTTTTCAGCGGATTTTGGCGCTAGAATACCTTTTTTACGGATTTTGACGCTAAAATCCGTTTCTTTACAGATTTTGGCGCTGATAAAGTTCTCACTTCTGACACTAAAAATACATTTTATTATGGATATTGGCACTAAAATACTTTTCTTAACAGATTTTTTCGCTAATAAAGTTCTCTCACTTCTGACGTTAAAAATATGTTTTTTACGGATTTTGGCACTAGAATCCTTGTATGGATTTTGGCGCTAAAATCTTTTTCTTTATAAATTTTGACGCTAATATAGTTCTTGCTTCTGATGCTAAAAATACGTCTTTTTACGGATTTTGGCAGTAGAATCCTGTTTCACGGATTTTGGCACTAAAATCCTTTTCTTAACAGATTTTGCTGCTAAAGTCCTTTTCTTTAAAGATATTGGCGCTAATAAAGTTACCTCGCTTTTGTCGCAAAATTAAATTTTTTTACGGATTTTGGCGCCAAAATACTTTTTTTTACGGATTTTGGTGCTAGAATCATTTTCTTTACAGATTTTGGCACTTATAAAGTTATCTTGCTTTTGTCATAAAAATACTTTTTTTTTTTTCTGGATTTTGATGCTAAAATACGTTTTTTACGGATTTTGGCACTAAAATACTTTTCTTAACAGAATGTGGCGTTAATAAAGTTCTCTCGCTTGTGATGCTAAAAAACCTTTTTTTACAGATTTTTGAGCAATAATCTGTTTTGTTACAGATTTTGGCGCAAGAATCTGGCAGATTTTGGCACTAAAATAAATCTTTTTACGGATTTTGTCGCTAAAAATATTTTTTTTGCCGGTTTTGGCAATAGAATCCATTTTTTTAGGGATAATGGCACTAAAATTTCTTTACAGATTTTGGCGCTAATAAAGTTATCTTGCTTTTTTCATAAAAAGATGAATTTTTATGGATTTTGGCGTTAGAATCCTTTTTTTATGGATTTTGCTGCTAAAATCCTTTTCTTTACAGATTTTGGCACCAATAAAGTTGTCTCGCTTTTGTCGCAAAAATATGTATTTTTACGGATTTTGGCGCTAGAATCCATTTTTGCGGATTTTGACGCTAAAATCCTTTTCTTTACAGATTTTGGGGCTAAAATACTTTTTTTTACGGATTTTGGTGCTAAAATCCTTTTCTTTACAGAATCTGTCGCTAATAAATTTATCTCACTTTTGTCACAAAAATACGTATTTTTACAGATTTTGGCGCTAAAATGGGTTTTTTTACAGCTTCTAGGGCTAAAATGCATTTTTTTCCAGATTTTGGTGCTAAAATATGTTTTTTATGGATTTTGGCACTATAATACTTTTTTTTAAGGATTTTGGAGCTAAAATCCTTTTCTTTACAGAACCTGTCGCTAATAAATTTATCTCACTTTTGTCACAAAAATACGTATTTTTACAGATTTTGGCGCTAAAATGGGTTTTTTTTTACAGCTTCTAGGGCTAAAATGCTTTTTTTCTGGATTTTGGTGCTAAAATATGTGTTTTATGGATTTTGGCACTATAATACTTTTTTTTAAGGATTTTGGAGCTAAAATCCTTTTCTTTATAGATTTTGGCACTAATAAAGCTATCTCGCTTTTGTCGCAAAAGATATGTTTTTTATGGATTTTGGGGCTAAGATACTTTTGTTATGGATTTTGGCGCTAAAATAATTTTTTACGGATTTTGGCGCTATAAAAGTTATATTGCTTTGGTCACTAAAAATACGTTTTTTATGGATTTTGGTGCTAAAATACTTTTCTTTAAATATTTTGGAAATAATAAAGTTATCTCGCTTCTGACACTAAAAATATTTCTTTTTTAAAGATTTTAGCGCTAGAATCAATTTTTTTACGGATAATGGTACTAAAATTTATTTGCATATTTTGCCGCTAATAAAGTTTTCTCGCTTCTGACGCTAAAAATACTTTTTTTATTTTGGAGCTAATAAAGTTATCTCTCTTTTGTCGCTAAAATACTTTTTTATACTGATTTTGCCGCTAAAAATCAGTTTTTTACGGATTTTAGTGCTGATAAAGTTTTCTCTCTTTTGTCGGCAAAAATCCGTTTCTTTTTCAGATTTTGGCACTAAAATCTGTAAAAAAAAAACACGTATTTTTAGCTTCAGAAGCGAGATAACTTTATTAGCGCCAAAATATGTAAATAACCATATTTTAGCTCCAAAATCCATAAAAAAGTATTTTTAGCGACAAAAGCGAGATAACTTTTTAAGTGCCAAAATCGTAAACCAACCACAAGATTACATCTCAATGCAATAATGTGCGTTACATCCCCTTTGGTAGGGGGAGTTACATCCAATGGCTTGATTTATGCATACCTTAAATACCAGACTTGAAGACAAGCAAAAAACATGCAAAAAAAAAAGCAAATCGTGGCAAAAAATGGGTCGTTTTCTTCAGCAGCTTTTGATAGGCAGAGGACAAAAAAACTCAGTTTTATGAAGGTTTTTAGGATTTGTTTTTCAGGTCGTTTTTTGTCCACTGCAGGGTAGACAGGACCTAATGTTCACATGTGAACTAAATTAATATTAGTTCTTAGGATATGTGACATTGGTCCTATACCTGTGGATACCTGCAAGCAGGAATGCAGACATATACTGTGGCGTTCCTTCCACATATCCATAGTGAAATAGAGTAAATGTAATGTCACTATGGTTATTCCTTTTTCAGCTATGGATATATAGCAGCTTTGTATGGTGTCCTCAGTCACCAACAAAATGGTGATTCAATGGCTACAATCCACGTCCCCCTCCTTTTGCACACATACAAGGGGAAGGTGGGGTGTGTGAGGTCACCACCAGACCAGCCCACATTTACAGCAGTTGTATAACAACCTGCTTGTGCTTGAGCAAAGCTTTTTTGGGGGGGATGTGCTCCCTCTGGTGGCTAAGAGTGGGAAATATTTATTGGCTAAGAGTGAGAAATATTTAACATTAAGATTATTATGCATTTTGCAATTTTTACCACAAATTGAATGAAAAAAAAAAGTATACTCAAAATTTAGACAAAAATTAACACACAATATTGCATCAACAACAAAAAAAAAATTTTTGAGACAGATTCCCTTTAATCCTATAGAAAACTTATGGAAGGATTTGAAGCTCCGAGTTGCCAAGCAACAGCCTCAATCTTAATGATTTAGAGATGATCTGCAGAGAGGTGGACCAAAATTCCTCCTGACATGTGTGCAAACCTCATCATCAACTACAAAAACAAAAACGTCTGACTGCTGTGCGTGCCACTAAAGGTTTTTCCACTAAGTATTGTCTTGTTTGCCAGAGGGATCAAATACTTATTTCTCACAGAAAAATGCAAATAAATTTATATATTTTATACAATGTGATTTTCTGGATTTTATTGTGGATGTTCTATCTCTCCATGTTAAAATAATCCTACCCTTTAAATTATACACTTATCAACAAGGGATCAAATACTTATTTCCTTCACTGTATACTTAAATTATTTATAAATAGATAGATAGATAGATAGATTGAGCACTAATATAGTCCATAACATAGAAAATCATATTTAAATACATAAATAGCAAGAAAAGGAAACCAAAATATTATCATTAAAAATATTAATAGATAAAAAATCAACATTTCAAGCTTGGCAATCCATGTAAGTGGTGGAGGTAAGTCCCATGAAAATAGTTCCTTGATGATGTCTGTGAAAAAACAAAAAAACATATCATCAATTCATATTTACAATCATAAAAAATACAAAATATATAATTAAAAAATTCACATACTTTCGGCTAAAGAGATAAAAAGAACTGCAACTACAACGGAACAGACAGGATGTTGAATTTGACCATGACTAGTCCTGCCTTCAAATAGGAATCCACTATTAATTTAAAAAAAAGAGCTCAGCGGCAAAGAGCATGCCTGCTGCCAAAGCCACTGAAACTTCTCAGCAGAACCAAGTATGTATCCAAGCTGACCATATACATCACAGCCAACACTGAGCAGCTGAATCTCCCCATGAGACTGAGGCACGACTGCAGTCTCGGCAAAACAGATGAGCAGCAGAGACTCCTCAGAAGATCCTTGCCCATTTCCAGGCTGATCAAGTGTGATATGCTTATCAATGAGCTATGACCTGGGCTGATACCCACAATGCTACTTTCCATAAAAATTCTAAATCTCAATATAGTTAATGTCCATTTCTTAGGATTGGCCAAATGTAGAAATCCTGCAAACACTGTAGTGCACTTAAATAAAAAGGTGAAATAAATAGATCCATACAAAGCTAGGTAATTCTGCTAGTTAAAGGGGTTGTTCAGTTTAAAAAAAAGTGGAGCAGGGTGGGGGTAAAATTTAAAAAAATAAAAGACCCATCCTTCTATTCAAGTCTGCTCCAGTGCTGATATTCAGTCCCTGGGCGCTTGCCAATGATGTCACAATTAGTGTTGATCGAACCGTTAGAGAAAATTTAAATTCGAGTTGAACTTCTCGATTTTTTAGAACTCGAGCCGAACCGAACATTTTACTGTTCGTTCGAGTAAATGCTTGCGTTCTAAACGCTATTTTAATAGTTTTTAGGAGCATTAAATCAGTGTAAAGAGAGCTTGAAAGTATGATCCTCTCAAAAATCTGCTGTCAGGTATACCTTGCATAGTAAACATAATGCACCTAAAAAGGCACATTGCGCCCAAAAATGCACATTGCGCAAATCGCAGCATAAGGCAGATCATTGGTAGTGTGTGTACTGCGCCTATCGATGCGCATTGCGCACGGAGGCGCATAATATATCATTACTAGTTTATGTAATGCACCTCGATAGGCTATCATTTAAAGGCGCATTTCAATGTGTCGTGTCCAGCATATAATGCGCCTAGTTTTGGTGTACTGTTATGGATGGTAATTACAGCTTCTCCTCACCTGTATAGAAATAAAAATTAACCCAAACATTTAAATAGCGTCTAAATGAATGAAAAACGGTGCTGCGCACCGTTATTCGGTCCGATCGGGACTTCAGCGAGAAGATCGCTGATTCCCCCTGGGCTAACATTGCAGCTGGGAGCCTTGTGAAGGCTCCCAACGCTGCCTTGTTCTCATTTGCCCCACTTCCGGCCTGAAACAGAAGTGGGCAAAACGCCATCTTTGTACAGACTAATGCATTGTCTATGCAATGCATTAGGCTGTATTAACGATCGCGCCCCCTAGTGGTGAAGCGCCATAGGGAGACTCAATGTTAAAGTAAAAAAAAAATTAATAAAGTTTTAAAGATTTACAGTTCTCACAGTGTAGAACACTTTTCTAATCTGGAGATTGAATCCGTTTTTCTCTAGCCAAAGGGAATGTCCCCTTGTCTTTTGAGGGAGCTTTACATGAAATAATTTTTCCCCATACTTTTTGTAGGGACCATTTATATACTTATATAAATTAATCATGTCCCCCCGAAGCCGTCTTTCCTCAAGACTAAATAAGTTCTATTCTACTAGCCTCTCCTCATAACTAAGATGCTCCATTCCCGAATTTGGTTGCTCGTCTTTGCACTCTCTCTAGCTCCATTACATCTTTTCTATAAGCTGGAGCCCAGGAATGAACAGCATCTTCTAAGTGAGGTCGCACCAATGCTTTATACAGAAATTGTAAAATTACATCCTTGTCCCGTGATTCCATGCCTCTTTTAACACATGCCAATATCTTACTTGCCTTAGAGGCTGCTGATTGACACTGCATGCTGTTCTGTAGTCTACGATCTACAAGAATGCCCAGATCTTTCTCATCAAGTGATTCTCCAAATTTTTCTCCCCCTAGGACATATGATAGCTGCAGATTATTCGTATCCAGATGCAGAACCTTACATTTATACATTTGCCAAGTGGATGCCCAAACACTCAGTGTGTCCAGGTCTGCTTGCAATTTATGAGCATCTTCCATTGGTCTCCTCCACTATATCATTAATAAATACATTAAATAAAAGAGGACCTAATACTGAGCCCTGGAGCTCACTAGTCATAACCGGGGACCACTCAGAGTAGGAGTCATTTACCATCACTCTCTGACTACGATCTGATAGCCAGTTTTTAATCCAATTACACACTGTTATTTCTAACCCAATGGATTCTAATTTACCCAATAAAGGCTTTTTAGGGACAGTGTCAGACACCTTTGCAAAGTCTAAAAACACAATATCTACAGCCGCCCCGCTATCCAGACTTCTATTCACCTCTTCATAAAAACAGATCAGGTTGGTCTGACAACTTCTGTCCTTAGTAAAACCATGCTGGCAATCACTTATAATATTTTATTCATCCACATATTCCTGCATATAATCCCTTATGAGCCCCTCAAACAGTTTTCCCACAACAGATGTTAAGCTTACTGGTCTTTAATTACCTGGGCAAGACTTGGAGCTTTTATAAGAGGGGAACTACATTTGCCTTGCGCCCGTCTCCAGGCACTATACCAGTCACCAGAGAATCTCTAAATATCATATACAGAATCACACCAACAACCGAGCTGAGCTTTTTAAGAATTCTTGGGTGTATGCCATCAGGGCCTGTAGCCTTGTTCACATTCAGTTTATTTAACTTGGCTTGGACCATTTCTACACTGAGCCAGTCAATTATAGCATATGTATTAACAGTACTGGCACCACCAACATCCTCCTCTATAAACTGCTTTCTCATCGTTAGTATATACTGAGCTGAAGAACCTATTTAGTACCTCAGCCTTCTCCTGGTCTCCAGTGACCAGCTCCCCATTACAGTTTTTAAGGGTCCTACATGCTTGGCTTTTTGGCATTTATATGCTTAAAGAATTTCTTGGGGTTTGTCTTGCTGTCTTTGGTCATATGTCTTTCATTTTGTTATTTAGCTGATTTAATCACCTTTTTTTTACAGATTATATTAAGCCCTTTGTAATTTTTAAAGGCTAATGTTGACCCCTCTGACATAAATTGATTTTTTAAATGCCCTTTTTTATTATTTATTGCCCTTTTAACAGAAGGTAGAAGCCATATTGGATTTGGCTTTAATTGACTATATTTGTTACCGACAGGAATACATTTTGCTACAAATTTCCCCAGAGTATATTTAAAGCTTTCCCATTTGGCTTCTACATCACTATTTGCTAAAAGCTGCTCCCAGGGGAAATTAACCCTTTCAAAATAAAGGGCGATATATTGCAACATGCCCACGTTGGTTATTTGGCGTATGTGTCTCCCGATTTTGTAGTGTACTCCAAGTGTACGGTGGTTGTCGGCGCATTGTACGTCATCTTTTGTGTGGCTGTATGCGCCTTTTTTCGCCATACGTGTGCGCCACATTCGTATGGGGCTTATACTGTCGGCTGTTTTCTACGTGTGATTTTAGGTGAATCGCGGCATTTTGTCGTGCGTGAGTGTACGCCTTTTTTGCCGGCTGGTGACGTCAGATTTGCATTGCCTGAACTTTCAGCATTCGTGGACGCCAAAAGTTCAGCACATTGACATGTGCGAAAAATGTGAGTACATAACCTGGCGATTTGCAAATGCGTCCCTTTTTATTCATTGCTCCGGGGATCATTGCAGAACGTCGTCCTGTACTTAGTTCTGGCTGCTGGTTGAAGTTGTAGATCGTGCGCCTACTGTGTGCGCTCTGATGTTGAATGTTGCTCCCAACTCTGCTCAAATGCGAAATGCGCCTAATTTACGAATTTGCCCCAAAAGCAAATACGGCAAAAATTCAGAGGAAGCCAGAAAGGACGCACATGCATGCACCCCACTCTATACATGCACCGCAAAGACAACATGCACTACAAAACAAACCTACGTGCCGTTAACAGATGAGTAGAACTAACGAATGTGCCTAATTTTGAAGTATACAAGCCGGAACGCCCAAACAGGGGCCCCAAACAACACACCCGCCAAAAAAGGCGCAATGCCTAAAACACTCCGTCAGATGCAAATATAACCACTTTAAAAAACAAGTGTAGAACAAATTAGGAAATACATTTCCAGTGTACGATACTTTATGCCACATTCAAACTGGTGTACGGACACCACTTTTGGGACATGTCGCTCTAAATGTTTTTGCCCTCCTGCTCTGTATTTCTTTTTTCCAGTTTACACTAAAATTAATTATATTGTGGTCCCTATTACCTAGATTTTCAGAAACAGTGACCGCATCAACAAGTTCTGCTTTGTTAGAAATGACCAGATCCAACAGAGCAACACCTCTAGTGGGATCCTCCACAAACTGCCCCATAAAATTATCCTTAGCACATCCCCCGCCGGTCCGCGGCGCCGGCTACACCTGATACCGGCCGCCCGCTGTCTTTAGTCCGTGCGGCCGGCATCTTCTGTGCGCAGCCGCTGTATTCCGGCCGCGCACAGATAGCAGCTGCACACAGCGTGCGGCTGCATTACAAAGAAAGCAGGAGCGGTGCATTACCACCCTGCTTTCCCTCTCGCTGTAGATGCGGCGCTCACTGAGCTCCGCATCTGCAGCGATGAGCGGCGCAGGGGGGATGATGCACAGTGACGTCACACCCCCCGTGCCGCTCGGTGCTGTTGGCTGCTGGGAGGAGGAGCTCGGCCGAGGGTCCGGGAAAGGTGAGTGACGTCTTATTACTTTTGTTTTTTAATTGCCCTGGCTGCCTATTGGGGGCAGCTATCTATCACTACTGGGGGGCAGCTATCATCACTAAACGGGGGGGCAGCTATCATCACACTACGGGGGGCACTATCATCACTAGTACTGGGGGCACTATCACACTACGGGGGGGCAGCTATCTCACTACGGGGGGCACATCTATCATATACGGGGGGGCAGCCAGGGCATTCAGGCTTTTTCATTGGGGGCACAACCCCCGAATAAACAGCCTGTGCCCCAAAACCTCTTATTTCCCAGCTGCCCAAAAGGTCCGCGAGCCTCCCGCAAATGGGGGAAGTTTCCTGGACCCAGGACAGCTGGGAAAAACCCTGCAGCCGAACGGCTGCCCGGGGCTCTTTTTAAAAAGGAGCGCGCAGGGGCAGCGTCACACTGGAAAACAGGGCCCCCCGAAGTTTCACTTTGAAGCCCGTCTCAGTGTAAATTATGGGGAGGGGGCCCGGGGAACAGGGAGCAAAAGTTTTGTCCCTGGGCTTCCTCCTCCCCTCTGTATAAAGCTATGGGTCGGGGAGGGGGGGGGTAGCCAGCAAACGGAAGCCCTCACATCACTGCAGCAGCAGTACACCATTGCAGGGACACATAAGCAATGTTTCAGGTGAAGAGGATTAAGACATACATGCCAACTCTCCCTGCTTTTGGCGGGGGGGTCCCCTTTTGGGGTCCCCCCCCCCCCCTCCCGGGGGTTGGCATTTCTCCTTTAAATGGCCGCGGCGCCGGAGTACGCTGGGCCACTCCGGCGCCCCGGTCCGTTTTACGGCGGGGGAACGGCGCAGGGGCCCTCACCCGCCCGGCTCGCTGGGGCAGGGAGGAGGCAGGGGGGATCCTCCCCCCTGCCTCCTTCCCCCCCGTATTTGTCCCGGCGCCGCGTGCGCCGTACAAACACATGGGTCAGCGTACAGAGTAAGGCGCGCGGGCTGGGGACCCTTCCCCTGTGACCTGCTGAGGGGGGAAAGCCAGGGGCGGGGCCCCTCTGCAGGGGCCTGGGGCAGGGAAATGGATTTTTTTATTTTTTTTTATTTTTTTAGGGGGGGACGTCTGGCACAAGGGGGGTCTACCTGCTACAATGGGGGGGCTACCTGCCTACAATGGGGGGTCTACCTAGCTACAATGGGGGCAATACCTGGGAACAGAGGGGGGGACTACCCGGCTAACAATGGGGCACTACTTCTAACGATGGGGCACTACCTGGCTACAATGGGGGTCTACCTGGCTACAAGGGGGGGACACCTGGGTACAATGGGGGGACACCTGGCAACAATGAGGGACTACCTGGCTACTAAGGGGGCACCCGGCCACTAAAGGGGGACTACCTTTCTACAATGGGGCACACCTGGCTACAATGGGGGGTCTACCCGGCAACAATGGAGGCACTACCTGGCTAACAAATGGGGGCATGGGGGCACTACATGGCTAACAATGGGGCACTACCTGGCTAAAAATGGGGGGCACTACCTGGCAAACGATGGGGCACTACCTGGCTACAGAGGGGACACTACCTGGCAAACAATGGGGCATCTACCTGGTAACAGAGGGGGACACTCGGAAAGCAATGGGGGCAATCTACCTGGCAAACAATGAGGGGCACTACCTGGCAAACAATGGGGGCATCTACCTGCTAACAAGGGGGGCATCTACCTGGCTACAAATTTGGCTCTACCTGGCTACAGAGAGGGCATCTACCTGCCTTTTAAGGGCACTACCTGGTATGGGGGGCTATTACCTGGCTATAAGGGAAATCTACCTGGCTTTCTTCCAAAGCCGTTTGCAGTTAGGGGGGAGTAGGTGTGGCTTTTTGAAGGGGCGTGGCATACCGTCAAGATGGGCGCGGCCATGCAATTTTTTCCCACTAATATCTCCTGCTTTTTCATTTTCAAAAGTTGGCAACTATGTATAAGAGTCCTGCAGGCTGCTGGACATCAGAGGATTGTACCTGCCTTCTGCCATAGTTTTTCTGCCTCTTGCTGTGGTGTCCCCTCTATGTGCTCTCCATAGTGAAATTCCCCAATATACAGTGCCGAGTTATCCTCATCCTGCAGGGCAGGGTCACCCCTCCACCATATACAGTGCCGAGTTATCCTCATCCTGCAGGGCAGGGTCACCCCTCCACCATATACAGTGCAGAGTTGTCCTGCAGGGCAGGGTGACCCCTCCACCATATACAGAGAGCAGGCAGGTCTTTATTCTTTTAGTTTTGGGTCACACTGTGCTGTGGCCCATTTTGGGACCTCTGTTAGGATATGGGAAAAACACATCCCAACAGATCCCACAACGTGTCCATATGGGATAACAGCACAGACATGGTCACTTTTTGACTAGGTGTGTTCTGTTTTATAAATGCTTTCTGTGCTGGACACAACACTGCGGTCAGTAGCGCTTTTTTGTCCAGGTCAGAAAGCTTTTCTTACTTTGCCTTTTTGTCAGCCTTTTCTGGAACGAGTTGTATTTTTGATGGTACCAACAGAAAAAAAACAAAAACAAAACTGTGCAATTTTTAGGCCTCGTTCACACGGCTTATTTGGGCACGGATTGGAGCCGTACTGCGCGCCGTATTTGTGCTGCAGTATGTCGCCAATCCGTCCCTGTCATTACGTTAATCCGCAGTTCTCATAGAGCACAGGGGATTCCGTCGCTCCCCCCGCTCGGCGAATCCGCCGCGGGGGGAGAAAGTGACATGCACATTATTTTCAGCGTGTATGCGCCGTGAATAATGAATGTCTATAGGGCCGGGGGGCAGCTCCCCCGCCACGCCCCC
The DNA here is from genome assembly GCA_025379985.1 of Phyllomedusa bahiana. Lineage (NCBI taxonomy): Eukaryota > Metazoa > Chordata > Amphibia > Anura > Hylidae > Phyllomedusa > Phyllomedusa bahiana. The sequence continues at coordinate 28,486 of JAODAL010032323.1, forward strand.
GCCCCGCCCCTTATTCAAACCGTAACTGCGGGCGAAATCCGTCCACACAATTACGGCTTGAATAAGCTGTGTGAACCGAGTCTTAGGAGTTTTAATTGTCCTGGAGTTCATTGTGTGGTATAAATGACATATTATCTATATTATGCAGGTCAGAACAATTTTTGTGATAAAATATGTCTACTTTAGACCTTATAAACCTCTGCATCAGAGGTTCTGATTGGAACCTTCGGCACAGAGGTGAAAAACCCAAAGTGGGGGGAAACTGTTTTACTGCGGGCACCCACGGCGCCCAACGGATCCTATTAATTACAGTGGGTCCGTCAGGTTTTTTTGCTGTGGTGTCTGTAGTTGAGAAGGAAGAAATAGTTGCTGTGGATTTTTTCTGCCTCAACAACAAACACTATGCAAGCTCTGATGGGTCCACAGCAAAAAACCTCTGACGCAGATGTGAACCAGGCCTTACAGGGGGTTCCAGAACTACTTGTAGTTTTGTCAGTCCATAAAGGGAGGATTTAAAAATAAAATATTTTCCTTGTGAACCCACTAATTCAAGTGTCACAACAATTCCTTGTGCCCGCCAATTACAGCCAATGGTAGTGACCTGTAATTGGCTGCACTTGTCTGCAAATTCACAGTGAGCTAATGTGGATGTGAATGTTCCCCTTCTATTTTATGATAATATAACGTTTTTTTAGATTCTTTTTTCAACAGTTATTAAATACGCATACAATTAGTGACAGGGATATAAGTTTCTCTGTAAAAATTCATGCCACAGCTCACAATGGGGTGTGAAAAATGTCGTGTGAACCCAGCCCTACAGAGCAAAACATAACACAGAGGGCCCGGGCCCCGGATGTTTTGGGACCCTAGCAACGCCCCTGGGGGCAGCTATCATCACTACTACTGGTTGGCAGCTATCATCACTACTACTGGGGGGCAGCTATCACTACTACTGGGGCAGCTATCATCACTACAACGGGGCAGCTATCTATCACTACTACTGGGGGGCAGCAATCATCACTACTACTGGGGGCAGCAATCATCAATACTACTGGGGGCAGTTAAATTATCACTGCCACTGGGGGCAGCTATCACTACTACTGGGGGGCAGCTATCATCACTACTAAATGGGGGCAGCTATCTATCACTACTACTGGGGGCAGCTATATATCACTACTACTGGGGGGCAGCTATCATCACTAGTGGTGGGGCAGCTATCATCACTACTACTGGGGGGCAGCTATCATCACTACTGGGGGCAGCTATCTATCACTACTACTGGGGGGGCAGCTATCTATCATTACTACTGGGGGCAGCTATCTATCACTACTACTGGGGGGCAGCTATGTATCATCACTACTGGGGGCAGCTATCATCACAAAAACTGGGGGCAGCTATCATCATTACTACTGGGGGGGGGCAGCTATCATCACTACTACTGGGGGCAGCTATCATTACTACTGGGGGGCAGCTATCATCACTACTACTGGGGGGGAACCTATCATCACTACTACTGGGGGGGACAAGCAATCAACACTACTACTGGGGGGGCAGCTATCATCACAACTACTGGGGGCAGCTATCAACACTACTACTGGGGCAGCTATGTGTCATTACTACCGGGGGCAGCTATGTGTCATTACTACCGGGGCAGCTATGTCTCATAACTACTGGGGGCAGCTATGTCTCATAACTACTGGGCAATGTTATATACTGGTAGCTTACGTGGATTACACCAGCTCGTTATCCACGCAGTTTTGTGGAGTTTCCTGCGGCTTCCCAGGAGACTCAATGCATATACTGAGTGATACTTCATTATAAATATATACGATTTATTATTCAAACAAGTATAGCAAACAGCTAAGACGTATACAAGACATGTTTACTTGCGCTTATCAAGTAGAAAACGATGCAATCCGTCATTCCACACTGTTGGTAGAATACAATCAATCTTGCAGATGCATAGTATAGCGCTCCTCTCACTTCTTGGAGATCGCTCTGGAGCGTTCAGATGGACAGTGCGGGCAGAGGCGCAGGCGCGCGACTGTTCGAGAGTCTCCGTCCTCCCCCTTTCTCAAGCGTGCTCTGCTAAGCCTGGACCTGCAATTTATAATAACGCATACTATGATAGTAAAACTCATTCATAAAAAAGCTTTTGAGACCGAGCGTGTTCATTCATTCCTATGGAGCATGTATTTAGGTCATATTCCAACGGGCCTTCAACGTCTTAACACAGACCATGTTTCCATTGTTGACCTGCCTTCGCTTACCTTACTCTCCTCCAACATGCACCATCTGAGACTGCAACATGATGGTTAGATTCCAAGAAGTGTCGAGCGACACTACTTTCCGCAAATTTCTTTTGTTCTATGATTATTCCTCAATAGATAAATTTTCTAGTGGCCACTTATTTTGGACTTATGTTCATTCAATCCGTGTTTTGGCACTACGGGAGGTCCTGGCCTACTAGGCCTTCCCACACGGACATTTTAAAAGATATATGAATGTCTTTTTGTATCACAAGTATATCCACTTTTTACATAGATCTTTCCACCATTGGTAGTATGTGTTTACATTAGGGACCTTTAATTATTGAGTTGCATGTGCTGACAATGACAGCAGGAACGTTCCCTTCTTTTGGGGTTTAAGAAACAAATTGTTTACTTGTACTTTAGTAGTTATAGTACTTGACATGAACGACTACCAATAGTAACGACCTCTTCTGAAAACAAAACGAGGTATTAACAGTAAATAGCTACCATATTTTATTATCTGATGTCAAGACATGCCAATGTTTAAGATACTCTTTTTATTATTGTAAGTGGTCTATCGAATGTGCTGATGTACATGAGATTATACCTCAATTTTTCTGCACTGTTTGGTTTATGTAATAGACGAGTTACGTCTTTTTCTCCTATCTCCCTAGCTATTTTTAGCATGTCTCCCCTATCGGAGCTCCCTGTTTTGTAATTTTTCAATTATTTTGTTACATGTTTGCCAGTATAATTCATCAGTAGAGCATATTCTTCTTATCTATGTAAATTGGTCCTAGTCTGTATACCTCTAAAGGTGTTTGGGGAGCAAGATGACTATCCCTATGGAGAATATTATCTTTCTGCTGGTTTGACAAACAGTTATAGTAATTCCTTGTTCACTTTTGTAACCTCGGTCCACAATCAAGATATTGTATAATTGTCCCTTCCTACAAGAGCAGCAGAATTGGATTAAAGGAGTATACTATTAAGATAACCCATGAACTCATGGAGCTCTTCTTCTGAAACTTTCCCATATGATAAAGTTACGTCATCCGACATATCTATACCTAGGCCTTTACTTGTCGGTAATCCTATATGATGTAAATATAATGATTTTTTTCTCCTAGCGGCCATGAACAGATTAGCATAACTCGGATCTGCAGGAGACCCCATCGAGGTCCCCTGGCAGCTGCAAGTATATATTTCCTCCAAATTTGAAAGTAATTTTTTTGTCAATACTGTTTCTAACAGTGTCATGAGGAAATTAAATGAGAAATTGGTTAAAACTTGGATCGTCACCAGAGCCTCTCTGGCGGACCTGCATACCTTCCCGCCAGTGGGATATTGGTGATTATAAGATTTAATATCCAGTGTACAGAAGATACATGTTTCAATATTAGTAACATATCCATGTATCGCAGGAACTGTCCCGTATCAGTAAGTTAGTGCACATCCCACTTTAGCTATCTTTTGTAAAAATGAATCAGGTATGTGGCAAACGGTTCTAAAAGTGACCCCTATTCCTGAGACGAATAAGGTCGTCCCGGAGGGTTTTGAAAAGCGATTTTGTGGATTTGGGACTAAATACAGGACTGAAATCCTAGGATTAGTACAAATGAGCATATTTTTGATTTTATTAGTGATTTAATCCCTGTTTGTATTACCTCCTTCATTTAGTATGTTTTCAATGATTTTAGCAAAATCTCTATGTGATCCTTATATAATTTCATATAAACGAGTTGTATCATATAATTGTGATTAGCTTCCTGAATGTAATTTGTTCTTTGTCCGTATTATAGTGGGCTCCTCCCTTGTCCGATCTTTTTAATTACTATGGATTTTATTTTGTTGTAACTTGTTCTATTGCTATTTCTTCTGGTGGAGTGAGATTATTATGCCTATGTTTTTTTAATTTTAGTCCCATTTGGTTGTAGGAGCTTCTTCGTAACTAATCTCTGAAAACGTTCCAGTGATGCTTACTGAATTCTGGTCAAATTGATTGACTTTTTTTATACATTTTTTTCGGAATCCTCACATTTTTTATTAGACAAACGATCCTGTAATTATGAAAATACATTTTATAACACGATTGGCCCTACATAAGCTTGAAAAACGGCATTAAAATCAAATGGTGTAATGTCTTTGGACGAGTGAAAATTTAGTCCTTTATTGATATCGCCATCTGATCTTTCTGTCAAATTATTATGTAGATAGTATTGATGGCCACTCATCGGTTTATTTTCCTTTTCATTTCTTTTTTCTTTTGCCAATGCGTTTGTTTTGTAGCGCCTTTGCCACAATTCTCCTCCAAGGTCCGCATCTTGAAGTTGCGGTTTGTTTCCTCCAAAAAATCCTGAAAGGTTTTGATCCTTTACGTGTAAAGATCTTAACTGCATCGGGCGCCGCCATGGATGACCCTTCGATTCAGTGCCACTGCTTTCTGTTTGGCTTGACCGTTTTTCGGTTTTGTCTCATCTTTTTTAAATCTTTGTTTGGAGCGGTCTTCTGCCCAAGTATAAAACTTTATTATAAAGATAGTCTTTTGTATCCTCCCTTTCAAATTTTCAATTTGGCTTGTAAGAGTTGAATTTTTTTTAGTTTAACCATATATGTGTCAATTCCTGGTGAGTTTGATTATATAGGTTCTTCATTTACCGTTTTTTTATATTCTTTCATCCACGGTTGATAATCTCCATTTTCACTTTCTCGATATTGCTCTGTATGTGTTGATTGGTTAAAACATAAGTCCATAGAGTAGTTTTTGTTGCTTATTGCCTACCACTTGTCGACGATAATTAGTGTGTCGTCTTGCATGAGGATACGGTTTGTAATGGGCTGCGTAATCCCCTCGGGGAATACGTTCCTGTCTTCACAACCTGATAAATGTTGAAGCATGTGACGTCCATAGCAATTTCTTTTTTCTCAGGTGTTCTAATTTTCCTTGGAGGGTGTAGAGGAAACTCTTTGTTTTTGTGCCAAGCCCAGCCCAGCTGCCTTCAAGCTTGCCTAGAATGTTGGCTTTTTCATTTGCAGTAAGAGGCAAAAGTTTTCTGCCCAGCCTGTCCCTGTGGTTGCTCGCTAATTCTTCCAAATACATATTTATATGCACTTCATTAATATCCTAAGCTACCGATCAGATGTAAACTACAGTCCCAAAAGTTATATACAGGTAAGCTTACTTGGATTACACCAGCATCGTTAGTCACACAGTTGTGGAGTTCTGCGGCTCCCCTGATACACAATGGCAACTACTGAGTGGATACTTCATTATAAAAATAACGTTTTATTATTCAAGACAAGTATAGCCAAACAGCTTAAGACTTAAACACAGAACATGTTACTTGCGCTTAGCAAGTAAAAACGAGCAATCCGTCGAGTCCAACTGTTGGAAGATAACAATTCAATCTGCAGATGCTAGTATAGAGGCGTCTCCTCTCACTCTTGGAGATCGCATCTGAGCATTCATATAGGAGCAGGCGGGCAGAGGGCGCAGGCGCGCGAAACGTTTCGATAGAGCTCCTCCTCCTTTCTCAAGCGTGCTTCTGCAGAAGCCTTACCTTGCAATTTATATACGCATACTATGATATTAAAACTTTCATTCATAAAAAGCTTTGAGACCGAGCGTTTCATTCATCATCCTATTGGAGCCCCATGTATTTAGGTTCATATATCCAACGGGCTTCACATCTTGTGAAGGTAGAGAGGTTTGAAACATATTGTGTTATATTTGATAATTATGAAATCCCAAGCTGTTCTCCTTATAAGGCATTACAGCTGTAGCAGAAGCCATTTTGTGTAAAAGTGATGCAAGATGGCTCCGGATGTGACCACTTTGTATCTTTTCTTCAAGATGTGACCTCCAGCTATTGTCTCCTTTCCTGAAGTTTCGTTTCCACTGGAAAATCACTGAAGTTTGTGGCTATGCAAGTCCAGAGACTTTTTCCCCCAGAGACAAACGGACCAATAAAGTGTACTAAACAGCTTGCCTAAATATGGACATACAACCGTTCCCTCTCTTCTCTACTGCGCCTATGGCGTTTAATCTGATTGCAGTTTAACACAAATATGTGGTGTAATGCTTTGCTTTGGTCAGAATAGCTTGGAACCTGAACCGGAATTTTGACCCCACACCCAGCAAGAACTCTGGCGTCTGACTCAGTTTTCTAATCAGGACCGATACATGTTCCTTCCGATCGTAATTTGGAATACCGTGGGCAAACGGGTGAAACCCCCCAATGTTGGAAAGGACCCCCTACATTTTGGCGCCGCATCCGTGGGGCGTGATCTGCGGTGGATCTATGACCCTCGAGGACCCCGAACCTGACACACGGGCTTTTGAGGACCAGGGAGATATCAAATTGAGGACTGCAGCCTCTAAAGGTCCTCGGTAAGTTGATGCATCTATATGTATTTTAACTACCGTGCCATTTGATGTCTCCGGTTAGTATATGCTTGTGGTATCTGGTCCGCGGTATGGTCACAATAAAGTGACTCAAACTAGACAACTTGATCCACCCGTCACCGTTGCGAATTTTTACTTGTTTTTGCTGTGACTTCCAGTATTCGGATTGTCACTGTTTTGTAGTCACCGAACCCCTTTGCCCGGTATGGTATCTGAAATAAAGTGGGAACCTTGACAGTCACTAAGGTTAATTGTTGTGATGGTGCGGGAGTCCTCCGGTTATTTTAGGACAAGATCTGTATAATGCTTATAATATTCCAGGTGGTCCGGGTGGAACCTAAACCCGCTAGGATTATTCTGAAACATAATCAGTAACATATATGTCGGCAAAAGACCGGGAAGGTACGGTCCCCATCATTGTGGCAACAAAGGGTTGGGACTATTTTTTGGTTAAGTCAGGGACCTTTTTTTATTTTGATAGAATCCTTGTGTTGTGTGACGATCTGGGGCACAGGCCGTGGCCACCGGCTGTGTAGTCGTTGAGTCAGGTTGAGACTCCCAAGTATAGAACCACCAAAATGTATAAGATGCTTCACAAAGAGCATAAGTTGCCCTGAAGGGCAGAGACTGTTTGGAGAAATTGAATGTAAAAATAGTAGGGAAAAAGTAATGTGAAAAAAGCATTCCGAATGTAAAAGTTGGTGGGATTGCCAAAGAAGGGAAGATTGCAAACCATCTAAATGCAAGAGTAGTGGGAGAATCAAAGAGGGCAGTTTATCTGACAAAGGACTGTTGAGATGCACAGCAAAGGCTCACCTCCGATTGTGCCAAAAGTTTGCAAAAAGAAGGAGTTTTTGTGGAAGTTGAAAGTGTTGGAGTGAAGGATAAGGAAGAAAAAATTCCCTGTATGGTTAAATTTTTCTGTTTTAGTTTAGGTAAGAAAAAACTGCATTCAGGGTTAATTTTATATCAAGCTACATCACTTGTTATCTTTCACACTGGTAAAAAAAAAAAACAAAAAAAAAAAATTCTGGCAGAGTTGTATAACCATGCTTGCGATTCAAAGCCTCTGTTAGGGGGGGGTAGCTTGCTGCGGGGACATTTCCTCCCTCGGCTCTAAGGTGTAATGAGAATTGTGTAGCGCTCAGTCAAAGAAGTGCAGTCGTGTAGTTTGGTATTCGAAAGAGAAAAAGATAATAAAATATATAAATATATGGGAGACTTGAGGAGGAAAAGCATAATTAACCTCTGTTTAATGAGTTAATATCATGAAGATAAGCTAGCATGATGAGACAAGCACTGAAAGAACAATGATGTCTTACCCTAAGTCACCCCTAAAGCCCCCAAAAAACCCCAGAGGGAGATGGATTGACCTCCGCAGTCGGCGTGGTCCACCCGCGTTTTGGTCAAAGGGGGGTTTTCGGGGAATAGGTAAGAGGCCCCTCCGTGCTCTGTACCCCCCCTCCTGGGACCGAGTACAATCTGGAAAGGTGGGATCCCAAGCTCAGTTCATGTTAAGAAAAACCCCCGCAAGTGTGGTCATGTACTGTTCTCGGGCTGGGTCATTGGGACATCACCACTCCATCACCGGGTGGGAGCCATAGTTAACCCCTCCAACCCTCAATTGTCAACACCGAGGGGGTTGCACAGATTATAAAGGAAAAAGCTGTTCTGTAGGCTAACCAGGACGTGAGAATTATCTAAGGAGAAGGCCAAGTGGAGATGGGATCTGCTATCCTGATGGGCGCAGGATGTCTCCCTTGCACGTTTTTGGCCATGCTGTGGACCTGGCTCCTATAGTGGACGAAAAGATTATTGACAATGAAACAACTCACTTATATCGTGCTATTTTTACTAATGTTTTGATCTGTTAATGAAATAAATGACTACAATCATGACAAGCTCCGTCCATCTCCCTCCATCTTATCTCCTCCGGTAACTTATGTTTCCCTACAAAATTATGCAATTATCACTGAACGGCATACCCTGGGGTCCAGATCTCCTCGACATAATTAGCTTATTGGGGTAGAGGGTCGCATTCATAATCGCCCCTCACACAATGGCCAATTTAATGCTGGTCTCCCTTCCCTGACTTGATGATCCCGTTTCCATAGTATCAGACACCTGCCCCTGTGAATCTTACTTGAAGCGGACCTTCTGCAGCTCATGATGGCACAACTACAGATACTCCAGAAAGGCATGGAATTAGACCTGTTTACACCGGCATCTGAAGATGGTATAGCGGACCGCTGTGCCCTTAAGGCCTTAGTCTTGCAGTTATAATTCCCTAATGAAACCCATGAACCAAGATTCCACCTACCATTCTACAACAGCTTACCACAGGACTTATGGTCTCAAGGTCCCCTTGACGATGTTGACTATAACTTGCCAGTACCCTGCTGTCCAGTTTGTCTCAAGGAAGGAGCCGCTTATCCCGCGCTTACCACAATACCCTTTGAAGTCTGATCAGAAGAAGGCCTGAAATTCAGATCCAGACCTTATAAACGTTGTTGTCCAAATATCCTGTACAACACCATGTAACCCGCCTCTGGAGTCCACACACAAGACCCTGCTGTGCAACAACGCCCCTTGGGATACTAATCAGCACTACTGGATCCAGATGCTCGGTACAGCGCCCAACTGCTTGAAGGCTGTATCAACGCCGCACAGATTTTACTGGATAAGACCGCTAGACATCGTCCTGGGACATGAATGTACTTATTCCAGCGGCCCCCCCATACCTTTGCTGCAGTCCCTACAGCAAGACCTTGCCGAAGCATATGAACTCATCAGCGCCCATCTACTGCTTACAGTGCTCTTTACTTCTGCCCTCACACAGCCACTCATCTACCACAACACAGGGGCGAAGAAACAGAAAGTGGAACTATGACCCGAAGAAGATGATGACCACGCATGATTTGATTGAAAGCCTTACAAGATCAGACTGCTGCCCCAGTCACAGTGTGACCGAGAGCACCCCCCATGCCAGATACCCTGATCTCTGGACTGATGGATCAATATATGCTACTGAAGATGGACTTTTCATACAGGATTTCAATAACCACAGAAGATGAAATCCTCATGGCAGAAGCACTGCCTCCGCACTTTTCAGCTCAAGTGCAGTTACAGGCTCTAGAGAAGCCTGTAAAATGGCCAACAGGAGAAAACAGCCAATATATGGACTGATCAAGTATGCCTATGGCATAGCACATGACTTTGACTCATCTGGAAGAATAGAGGATTCATCACATGCACGTGAACCCCAGTCCCAAGCATGCAGTACAGATCAGTCTCTGATGCCGCACTTGAGCTGCCCACAAAGGTAGCCATCTTAAAGGTTAAGGCCCATGCAAATGTGAAAGACAGGACAGACCCGAAAACCAGACAGCGGACGCAAGCCGCAAAAGCTGCAGCTCTTGGTGGTAGTGTCATCCAAGTGGCTGGATCCCTGAGCCCCATAGGTAACCACCCAGAGCCCAGAAGACGAATACATTGAAACAAACAGGAACAGATAACTCCACGCCTCTGATTGAAGCGCCGGCTGGGACCCACTCAAGAAAGAATATCAGCAGAACAACATTTGCAACTGCAAAGGAGAAGCAACAGTGGAAGATATAAGATGGAGCAACTCTCAAAAGAGGATTTTGGAAGTGCAAAAGGCCATGTCTGTAACCTAGACGAATGTATCCTGCCATTGCATTGCCTGGCCCATGGAGCTACTCTTCGTGGAAAGAATCAGGCCACTCTGCTATTGCCGAAGTTGTACATGCTCCAGGAATCAGTTCCATGATTGCAGCCTACAATCAAGCATGTACTATCTGTTACCACCTGCAACCCTTCCCCAACTGCTCAAGTTCCCATGCCAGCACTTGGCGAAGCCAGAGTTATCCCTTCCCTAAGGATCAAGTGTACCACATCCAGATGCCAAGAGCGAAGTATGAATGTTTTTAGTTGCAATAGACATGTTTTCAGATGGCCAGAAGCCCTACCCAGTGACCAACATGACCTCCAAAGTAACGGGCAAAGAAGCTATTACTGAAATAGCTTTCGATTTGGGAAAAAAATTCCCCTCAGGTGATCGATCGGACAGGTCCAGCATTCTCTTCCCTTCGGTTTTCCGAGAACTTTTGGAACATGTTTAGGGTGTAGATTTGGGCCGCCACACCCCGTACCATCCCCAAGCTCAGCTAATGTCGAAAGAATGATTGGACCCTCAAAATAAGTTGTCAAAAATGACTGCTGAGTCCCCCGCCTTGCCCTGGCCGAGACCTGTCTCCCTATTGTTCTATACCACGTTAGCACACCCCACAAGCAAAACCTGGTCTAACCCCATTGAGATACTGTTTGTGAACCTCCTTCTTGGTTTGAGGTCAGGGTAGCAAGAGTAGGGGAAAATAGTGCTGGACTGTACGTTTGTGATTGAATTATCTAAAAGTTTACTATTTGCATGCTGCAGTCTCTGCTTTTCTGTCCAAATCCACAGGGGAAAAACGTGCATGATTTCAAACCAGGAGACCGAGTGTACCTAAAGAGGCATATAAGGAGGAAATGCCTGGAGCCGGCCAGATTTGAAGGGCACCATTAACAGTTATCCTGATTACCCCCACTGCATTGAGGTGAAATTGGAGGGAAAGCCCACGTTGGAATCCATGCTTCTCATTGTATAAGGGACCCAGTGACAAAATGATTGTATAATATCCTTTTATTTTGTTTTACCTATAGCTAATGCTATAGTGATTTGTTATTGGATGGACATTAACCTTAGTGTGCAACACCTTTTCATTTGAATGCTTGTGATATATTCCCCAATAATCCCTGCCAGAAAGGATGTCCTTTTCCCGCAGGTAATCGGACCTCGTTCCTTTGTGACGGGGTATTTTTACTTGTGTGTAACTACGCTCGCCGGAATGAAATTGCTATTACTGGTCAGATGTAGGAAGTAGATTCTATTGGAGATGCCAAGGGGGGTCCCAGATCAGTTTAAATGCGTAGATCAAATTGCTGCAGGCTTCGCTTCCCTTATTCCCCAAGTTCAAATTAATAAGAAATGTATACTGGATTAAATTACATTTATTATAATGTCACGCAGGTTGTTAATTACAGTAGAAATGTTTTCAGGGAGTTCTATGAAGAATTATGCCCCAATACGAGGATGGACCTTACAGAACCGATTAGCATCGACATGGTGGCTTGGCGTAGAAGGAAGGAGTTTTGTTGGCATGATAGGTGAAGAAATGCTGCACCTATATACCTGACAACACAGGAGTTAATGAAAAATCACTATCGCCCTAGGTAAGATAAGAAATCTGTCCAAGGAACTTAAGGAGAACTCAGGAGTGGACACTCTTGTGCCTCCTGGCTGAACTGATTGGACTGAGGAGCTGGAAGCGGCTGGTTTACAGCAGGTGGGCATGGAACTACTAGTTTATTTTAGTGGTGCTACTGTTTTGTACTGTGTTGCATTGCATTCCCCTCTACAAAAATCTATTGGCCAGGATAGCTGCAGAGAGGAGCCACCTCAGGGAACTTTCCTTATACACGAACCTTAGCCTCTGATGTGTGAATGAAAGAGACACCACAACCATGACACCACAGACATCCCTCTTACCAAGACCCCATAAGTATGAACCAAGAGTTCAATTCTCTGATTTGAAGGGACCAGATCTAGGGGAAAACCTCACACTGTTAGGTAAGGTCCACTGGAAGTTGCGTGTTGAAATTCCCCCCTTATAGGGTTTTTCTTCTTCACAATTCCTTCTGAAGAAATCCCACACCCTTTACCCCAGTGTGAAGCATTTCCCAAAGGCCTGTTGCCTATTCTTAATTTCAGGAATGACAATAGGACCGTGGAGAAAATCTTGTCCTTAGGGGGATTGTGAAGGTAGAGAGGTTTTTGAATCAATATTGTTGTTATATGTATAATTATGAAATCCCAAGCTTTTCTCCTTATAAGGCATTTCCAGCTGATCAAATCCATTTTGTGGAAAATGCTGCCTAAGATTGGCTCAGGATGTGACCACTTGGTTATCTGTTTCTTCAAGAAGTACCTCCAGCTATTGTTCTCCCTTTCCTGAAGTTTCGTTTCACTGGAAAATCACTGAAGGTTTTGGCTAATGCATCCCAGAGACTTTTTCCCCAGAGACACGGACCCAATAAAGTGTACTTAACAGTCTGCCTAAATATGGACATACATCCGTTCCTCTCTTCTCACTGCTCCTGCGATTATCTGAATCAGTTTATACAAATATGTGTGTAATGCTTTGCTTTGTCAGAAATTGCTTGTGAACATGAACGGAATTTGACCCAGAACTCTGGCGTCTGACTCATTTTCTAATCGGGCCCGATACATGTTTCCCTCCGATCGTGATTTGGAATACCGGGGCAAACGGGTTTGAACCCCCCAATGTTGGTAAACGACCCCCAACAGTCTTAACAGACATGTATTCCAATTTGTTGACACCTTCACTTACCCTACTTCCTCAAGATTGCACGCATCTGAGATCTGCAAGCATGATGGTTTAGATTCCAAGAAAGTGTCGAGCGACACTACTTTCCCCAAATTCTTTGTTCTTGATTAACCGTCAATAGATAAAATTTCTAGTGGCCAATATAATAATATGGTAGCCTATTTTATGGATAAACTTCTCGTTTTGTTACAGAAGAGGTCGTACTATTGGTATCCCGCATCAATGTCCAGTACTATAACAACTAAAGTACCAGGTAAACAAATTTAGAAAGGGGGGAGGAGCCTTCGAAACTCGCGCGCCTGCGCCCCCCCCGCCGCCTGTCCATTGAAAGCCCCCCAGATGGATCTCAAGAAGTGAAGGAGCGCTTACTATGCATCTGCAAGATTGAATTTTATCTACCCAAAAGTTTTACTGCGGAATGCATCGGGGTTTTTATGTAAACGCAAGTAAAAATGTCTTGTATCGTCTTAGCTGTTTGGCTATACTTGTTTAAAAATAAATGTATATATTTATAATGAAATTCCACTCATAATACTGGGGGGAGCTATGTCTATAACTAGGGGCAGCTAAGTCTCTTACTACTGGGGGAGCTAGTCTCATTAATGGGGGGAGCAAGTCTCATTACTACTGGGGGGGCATGTCTCATTACTACTGGGGCGCTAGTTTCCCCATTACTACTGGGGGGCAGCTAGTCTCATTACTATGGGGGCATTTTGTGTCATTACTTCTGGGCAGCTATGTGTCATACTACGGGGCAGCACTATTATCATCTGGGGCAGTAGCTATGTATCACTACTGGGGGCAGCTATTATGTATCACTATCACTACTGGGGCAGCTAGTATGTATCATATGGGCAGCTAGTATGTTCACTATCACTACTGGGGCACTAACTATGTATCACATCGCTACTGGGCGGGTAGCTATGTACCTATCATACGGGGGGAGTTACTATGTATCACTACAATACTGGGGCAGTTTGCTATGTTCACTATCATACTGGGGGGGAGCTAGCTATGTATCACTATCTATACTGGGGCAGATAATATGTATCACTATCGTTTCTGGGGCAGCTAGTTGTATCCCTATCACTAATGGGGACTAGCTATGTATCACTTTCATACTGGGCAGCTATTATGTATCATATCACTATGGGGGAGCAAAATCTCATACTGGGGGCACTAACTATCACTATGGGGCGCTAACTAATCATACTGGGGGCAAACTATCACATTATACGGGACTAGCTATCACTATCCATGGGAAACAGCTATCACTATCACTACTGGGGCAGCTTACTATCACTACTGGGGGGAGCTACTATCACTATCATACTGGGGGCAGCTAGCTTCACTATCAAAATACTGGGGCAGCTAGCTATGTATCACTATATACTGGGGCAGCTACTATTATCACATCAATATGGGGCAGCTACTATGTATCACATCACTATTGGGGGAGCAGCTAGTATCACTATCGTACTGGGGGAGCTAGCTATGTATCACTATCGCTACTGGGGCAGCTAGCTATGTATCAATATCGCACTGGGAGCTAGCTTTGTATCACTATCGTACTGGGGCAGCTAGTATGTACACTATCGTACGGGGCAGCTGCTATGTACACTATCACTTCTGGGGGAGCTACAGTATTATATCACTATCACACTGGGGCAGCTGCTATGTTCACTATCATACTGGGGCAGCTACCTATCACTACTGGGGCAGTAGCTTCACATAAAAATGGGGCAGCTATTATTTTATCACTACAGGGGCTATTTTTATTTATTATTACGGGGGTAATTTCTATAATGACAGAGCTTATTTCATATGTATATTATAACTGTATAATGCTGACCCACAAGCTGACAATCTCAGGTTTTTTTACCCATACGGAAACCCTAAATGACACATTTTAAACACTTTTTGGGGTTTTTTTTTTTGTGTGTGTTTCAAAACATCCAACCTCCTCCATAACCCCACCTAATACCCCGCCCCTTAATAACCCCCCCCCCCCACTGGGGGGGAAAAAATTGTCGTGCATAAAAACCGGTCCCTGGTGGAAAAAAGGGTTGGGCCCGCTGCGTAACAGTTTGGGGAAACTTCCCCCCCCTGTTCAGTTGATGCATACCATTCCCCCATTCAATGCTGGGTAATAAAGTCACCCATTTTAACACTGTACCTCCCCTGTGTGCCCGCACCATTTTTAGCATGTTCTTCCCTCGTGTGTTCGGGGTCTATAGATTACGCCAAAAATAACTTTTTCTGCATTAACCCCACCTTATGTTTCCACCCACAATGTTTCCATATCTTCCGCAACTTCACCCTCTATTTCCTCTTTTACATTTGCCTTCATATTCTTTCCTTAATATGATTTTTTCCCTCCTCCCCTACTGTTGCTTTTCCCTTCCTAAATAGTTTAAAAACCCTTAAAGGTTGACATACCAATTTCCAGCGAGAGTCCCCACTTTCAGCAATACCAACCCACAATCAATTTGCTCTTCTAGAACAGTGCCTAAAGCTCCCCCCCTTTTTTGGCTTCTAGACTTCTGGCATTTTGGAATAGACATTTTGGTTCCCTTCCAGTTTTACCTTTCCGTCAACGGTAGGGATTATATCTAACACGTTCATTAGGGGGCATGGGATCATAATTACTTTTTCAGTAGACACAGGGGATTAAATGTTACCTGTTTCAGATACAGCTGGAATTTTACATCTCTCCTTCTGTAGATGGCAAGGGTTTACTTTACACCTTTATAGAAGCATGTATTATAATTACACGTAGTAGATGGCCCGAGACTACATGAGATATTGGGGGCACCTATATTTTTTTAAAGCTGGTTTGCAACACATGGAATCTCCTTACCACTTGTATTTCCCCCCCCACAGTCCACTTTCCACCCACCAATAAAAGTTTTGCCCCCCCCTCTAACCTATATTTTAAAACCCCTTCATTTTCTAGATTTTCCTCCCCCCTATCCCCATTTAAATACTCCTGCACCCCTTTTAGAATTTTCTCCCCAAAAAACAGCAGACCCCCTTTCATTCAGGTGCAATTTATCTGTAGAAAACAAAATTACCCAAATAAAAAAATCAGCCAGTGCTCTAAAAACCCAAAAACCCTTCTGTCCTACACCAAACTTTAGTTGCTTTAATCCCCAGTCCCCCGCTTTCTTTCCTGGTAGCGCATGGCACAGGCATATTCCAGAAACACAACCTGGTGCCCCCCCCCCTTCTCTTTGACCCTTTGTTCTTTAAAATTATTCTTTAGGATCCCCACCTACCTGTATTCTGTCATAGGTTCCAAACAGGGGACCATGCACTGGGTCATCGCCAGCTGTGCTGTTCTCCTCAGTTATGGGTATTGTTATTCAATGTTTTTGTTTTTGCATCCTTTTCTGCATCCATTCTTTATTATGTATTGTTTGTGGCTGCCATCTGCTGACCAGAATTTACTTGCCCCTCGTCTTTTTCTAAAGTTTTTCTTTTAGGGTTGTTTTTTTTTTTTCTAGCCTTAGCTAGGTCTTTTCCCTTTCTTTGTTTTTCATTTAATGTAAAGGGAGCACACATCTTTTGGGGCTAGCGAACATAAATTTTTCTGACCAGCAGACTGCAGCAGACGCAGAAAAACAGGCAAGAGCTACAGAACAGCAAACAACACACAGCACAACAAACTGCCCAAGGGTTTATACTACTACAGTTAAAACCAGTTCTGTATCAGTGAAAATTTCTTTTCCAAGGTGAATAAACCCATTCTGTTTCAACCATGTGTTACTAATCTAAGCTGAGCCTGCTTGGTCCTTCTGCCCCACTTCTGGATCGAAGGTGGGAAGTCCCCCAGTCACTATCATCCCCCCAGCCGTTACCCCTTTCCCTTTTTGTGGGGACAGAACATCAAAATTGTTTTAAAAACCCCAAAAGACCACGTCAGAAATTGGCTTAGAGTCAAGCACAGCCCAAAAATTTTCCCTTAAAGCCCAAGAACAGTCAAAAATCTCCCTAGAAAACAAGAATTTTGCATAATACCCACGTTGCTCGGCCCACCCAGCTTGAAAAACCCCGAATTCGCTAAAATCACCCGGGGAATCTTTTTTCTGGTGTCCCATAGAAGTTTGGTGCGATTTTAAAGCCCCCAAATAAAAATTTGGGGTTTTCTTAAAGAACAGTGCACCTTAAATAAAAATGGCCAAAAAAAACACTTGTGCAATTTCCCAGTTTTTGAAACACAGCAGGACAACTTTATACTGAGGATTTTTTAAGACAGAAGCAGAACCACACTTCCACAGACCCAAATTGTACGACCCAAAAAACTCTCTCAAACCGACACTAAAGCTTATTGAAAAATTCACAATATAAAAGATGAGCCTGTGTAACCTGGAAAGCGAGGGAAACGAGTTCCTCCCTTATGTGGGCTTTTATTCCTTTAAAAGGGGATGCCGAGAGCCCACAAGAAGCTTTGCAGGCTGAATACAGCACACGAAAAAAAATAAGCGGGTTGTTTGCAAAAATATACACCTTCTTAAAAGACTCTAATGCGATGAAGCCCTTAAAAGAGCTGAACAATCAAATTTAGTGGAAAGGAAAAGACGTCATGGGGGCAAATGCTAAAAAATAAAGCGGAAAACCTATCTCTATCTACAAGACCAGAACGCACAGATCAAAATCATCTAAAAATTCTCACAACAAACAAATATCTTGCCAAGAAACTCGTCCGGATGACAGAAAACTAGAGGGGCCCCCATCGAGCAGAAAAAGCAAAATAAGACGTGCCTTCAGAAGAAGGAAGTAATGGCAGAGGCTCAGATAAAAAATTCTTTAAATAGAGTGGGGAAAAGGGGGAAAACGCATTGGCCAAAGTAAAGGTACTTGAGCGGGTAAAGAGCCAAGGGCTTTATCCAGTTTGCTTGCCCCAGGAAACGGACATCCCGTTGGGTGCCCCAGTGACTTTGCTGAAAAAAGTTACCTGCAGAGCCCCCTGTCTTAATACTGTTCAAGTTGACAACACGAAACCCCCCAAGTCAGCTCTACCCCGATCCTGGTGCCCCCCCAAACCCACACAAACTAATGCCTTTCCCCCGCATGCCTTCCAAGGACAGGGATCACAGGAAGATGGCCACCAGGTATTTTTTTTGGCCTAGTTCACAGCGTGAGCGCGGACATCAGAACTTCGAGGCTAAACCACACTCAAACCTGCAGCAACATCATTCTACCGGGGAAAATCTCACCCTTTCTGCCAGGGAACCCAAAAACCCAAAAGGGACCCGGTTACACGGCAACAAGCAGTGAGAAAGCAGATATATCTGAGTTTGCTAGTACATGGTTAGCAGGCCCCGGGATTAACACCAGTCTTTCAGAATTTTTTTGACCGTGCAGAGCTACAAGCCTGGAAAGCAACCTTCAAAGCTGCCATTGCCAACCTTAACCCAACCGCAGAGCGGGGGCTTTATCTTATGGGCAAAAGGCTGGGCCCCAGGGTTAAAATTGCATCAGAGCCCAGAACCGTCTTTCA
>JAODAL010032324.1:0-47111 GCA_025379985.1 Phyllomedusa bahiana
AAGACCTCTGATTCTTAAATACCGTGATTTGAGACAGACTGAAGCTACGTCCGCATGCGTTGCTGCATGAGAAGTGCGTGGATCTCTGACTTGAAAGCCAGGAAAGACTATGACCGTGGTGGGAGCCCCTCTATTCCCAAAACGGTGGACAGAAGGTTTTCTGACGGGACTTGCCCCTCCTGAGTACACTGGAGATCCTGTGTGAGTCCCTTGGGGGGGTAGGAGAATTAAGGACGGGTTGAGGTAGGCTAGGGCCTAGCAGAACTGCTGAGGTGAGCCAGGGAGCAACACACACCTTGACTTGCCGGAGACCTCGCACACCTCCCGATGGAGGAGCAGAGACTAACTAACTAACTAACAAACTAACTAACTGCCTAACTAAAACTGCCTAACGCCTCTGGCCAGCCGTTGGTTTTGGGCATGGTAGCAGAGGGGTCACATGTCAGAGAGCAAATTTGCATCATTTTGAATAAACAGTTTATGCAGCCAATCACAGATATAAAATGTTATACATAGGCAAATGTTATAACAAGGAACCAAACAGCCAGAGGGCGACCAAGAAATACTTTAGACTGCAATATTTATTTCTTTTCTACACTGAAACATTGTGACAGAATACAGCAAAATATGGAACAAAGAAATCTTCAGTGCTGGGTCACTACAATGTCACACCCAGCCTTAGCAAAAGCATCTGGGATGTCAGGTAAGGACACAGCGGTGGCATCGCTGCTGCACCCATTACAGGCAGAAGGAGCTCTCTCCTTCTGCCTGTGCCTTAACTGTGGCAATCATGATAGATCAGAACAGCTAAAGGTTGGGTGATGCAGCATGAGGCCAGCGGTAATATAGCGCTGATCCCAAATGTCGAGATCGTACAGGGCTCGCCTGTGATCCCGCATGATGTGCAGGATGTACCGGTACATCCATGTGTGGGAGCACACTTACCGCTAGGACACACCGATAGGTCCTATGTCAGGAAGTGGTTAAAGGAGAAGATAAAATGGTCAGAGAATTTCTGCGATTCTGCAATTCCCAAAAGATAATTAATCATTCCATATCATTTACGCCTTCAGTGAATAATTTTTGGCTCTATATAATCTTCACAATTGCCCAAACACTCTGCCATTTATCAAAGCAGGTATTCACTTCTTTTTAAATATATTCACATTGAAAAATAGCCCTTTTGCAAAATGTTTGATGGGTTGTCCATTAACTATATCTATCTTTCTATCTATCTATCTATCTATCTATCTATCTATCTATCTATCTATATATTTGTGTAATGCTCTTGGGGCTTCATTAGAGAAAAACAAAAAAAGAAACTCTACCCTGCCCAGGTCACCGGTTCCAATACCACATCCCTCAAGTTTCTTGTTAGCATTCTTGCAACAGTGGCTGCAGTGGTCCTGTGCCTCTAATTTACATCACCATTCCGAAGTGAACAGCTCCAAAAGGTGATATAAGTAAAGACACTTAACCGCTGCAACCAATCAGTGGCTGTCGTAGTGACATGCCCATTTGGAAGTACAAGAATGACAGTAGAAGACCTGAGAGATGCGGTGGTAAAACTGGGAGAAGATGAGTATAGGGTTTTTTTTTAATGGGGTCTCAGGAGAATTATATTATTTTTTATTCAGGACATGGACAACCTCGTTCATCTTGCATTAAATCTTTTACCATCTACAGAGTATCCCAACTCCTATTCCCTAATCTATAATCTAACAACCTTATCAATTTCAGCACAAGAGCAGATCATTGTAACATACGGCTTCCAGACTTATTGCACTACCTAAAGCAAAGTCTTTCTATCCATTGAGAACTAAAATAAGCTTTTGCTGCAATCACTACTAGTCTTTTCCTCCCAATCTACTTTTCTTCTTTTCCATGACCCAGACCGCTAAAAGTTTGGAATAATTCCTGTGCACCAAAATACTGAATGCCCTTTTAGTTCTATATCTGTTCTTTTTTTCACCCTCAAGCTTTTGATACCTGATCTTAATGTGTATTTGTAGCTGGAGGCTGAAATACAACGTATAGGAGGCCTATGTAACTAAACCATACTTCACAGCTGTTCTGATTCTTCCTCTAAATTTATTTTACACAAGTCAGAATTCTATAAATTTTCAGAGATTAACTCTTTTTTAGTGCTCTTCAAGCCACCTACATTAACCGTTCTTACTGCAGCTTTATTCTATTTTTAAGGTCTTAACAAGTCAGAAAGATATGTGCCTTGTGCTCAGTTCTGGTTATATATCATACCAGTACATCACAGTCTCCTATACTAAAATGAGAAAGTAACTATCAATGGATGATAGCCTACACTACTTCTCAGAATAGCGCTTCTTATTGTTATCATCCTGAAAGGTACTTTAAATTACTGAAATGTTCCCTAACATCTCTCAGAGCTGTTGAAGAGGTGGTGAACTGGGCACATGCTCTTCTTAACAACTTTTTGGCATGTTCAGTACTATCTTTTTTTAGATGGTCACTAAACTCCTCCACAAGTTATTTCATTACATTCTAAATTTCAGACTTTAATTTTTGTGATTGTGTATACACTTAATCTCAAAGCCATGCAGAACGATTATAATCCATAACTTAACTGCATCTATGTTGTCCATAGCACAGTTTTTGAGAATGCATAACATTCTATGTATATCCCATATTATCAAGAAAATGCATGTTTGCTTGCAACCAACAGAAAACAAATAAATTTAACCATGCATGGGATGGTCAGAAACTATGGGGGACATGTATGAACTTCGGTGTGTCGAAATACATTGATTCACTTTTTTTGGGGTAAAAACTGCGCTTGATGTATGCCGGTGGGCGAAGTGCGCTCATAAATGCAGTGTAAACTTTGATGCCTCCGGCTCAGACAGACCACATTGAAATAGGTCTGCCTGTCAGAGCTGTAATGCGCCTCACTTTGCCGACCCGCATTCATACACGCGTCGAAGTTTTTGTATGTGGTTCGTCCCGTCCCAGAAAGCCCACAGAACGCCCATTTATGTTAGGCGCATTCCAAAGTGGCGAATCTTTCGCAGAATCCTAACACATAGGGTAGGTGCATCCAACAGTGGAGCCGGCACATGTTCCCCTATGTATCTTTGTGGTTTTCTAATGTCCATAACTGTGGTGTAATTAAGTCTTATTCCATGTCCTTATCTTTGCTAGCTTTCTACAGCTACTAATATTTTTCTTGTTCCCCTCTTTACCTTTTTGCTCTAAATGCTTAGGACACCACAGTCTTGCTATATACTTCAAATTTTGCAGTATTACTTGACACATTGACATTTTTGTTCTTTGAATGGGTTATTGAAAAATATTTTCTTAATAAAATCATTCCAAAAGGTGAGCACTTATGTAACCTACTTTGTTGTTTGACAGAAGCTCAGTACTTTTGTGTGTTTTGTCACACAGAAAACATCCTGCCCCCATCTTGTGTCAAATTCTCCAGAGACTAGGTGACCAAAGGAGTTTGCCTTCAGGGCAGCCTTTGAAATTTCATTCCTTTGGTTCTGACTCCAAGTCTCTTCCTCCTCCCTTTTCTTACAGTGTTAGTGGAATGCTTTTATTCAGGCTGTTCTCATACATTATCTGTGCAGGTTTTTGAACTCAGGACCTCATGTATAGGAGGTAGAGACACTAACAGGAAGCCACAAGATGCACTCTTGACTATACATGGGTTTTTTCTGCTTATAGAGAAAATAAAGGTTTTTTACAGATACAATTTACTAAAAAAAAGAACAGCACAGAAACCATTATGATTTTAAAAAACACTTTTTAAAATACTTTATGTAACAAACCAATAAATTCCATAAACATATTTGGCATCCTTGTAACTGCAACAGCCTGCACAATGGTGCAACAGCTTTTTCAACCTTAATCATAATTTAATCTATGATAAAAGTTAATGTGTACAAAGTGCTTACATATATACATGGCCAAATGCCACCTGAAAATACTACAGCTCATATTCTGCACAGATAAAGAGATTGCATAGTCAAGACACAGATGACATATGGCAGGTTTCATGTATTGAGACTGTGGTTGGGATGAGAGGGAAAGGGAGTGAATAAGCACTGGGGCTTGTAGTTTTACAGAGCAAAGCAAACTTACTGCTATTTGGCTGAAAATAAGTGGAGTTACATGCAGTACAGACTAAGAACAAATATGTATGGAAAACATCACAGAGATATAAAAGAAGACTCATGCAAGACATTTGAGAATGTTTATTTTTTCTAGGTTTGCCAGACAATATCATTACATTTTTCATTAGACTTGTATATAATACACTCTATTACTTTATTGTAAGTTTGCTGCTTTGTAAAGTACAAAAAACAATAAAGTATTGAAACAGAATTGGTAATGGTGTAAAGTGTTGATGATTTACCTGACATAGTGTGAGGCCCTGAAGTACTGCACTGACTTAATTAAAGAGTTACACACAACATTCAGCCAAAGCACAAATATCTACACTTGACTGTACTCAGAACTCTGAAGTAAACAGCGAGAGCTGTGCATTCAGGGACACCTCTCTGTTTACTGCACCCATGACAACACTGAGAATGGGGGATGAGGAGACCCCCATTGTCAAGATTGGTGCATATCGCAGAGGTGAGCACTACATGGACATGGACATGCCTAAATGTACAAGGTGGGGTAAACTCCTTTAACTTTTACACTTGCTCCCTCCTGTACTCTGGTCCTCTGTGATTTATCACCTCTTCCAATTACCTGCAGTAAAGATTATTCCTGTTCCCTTGTCTGTCTTTCTCCTCTTTCCTCTCCATGTCACCAGTTTACAAATGTTTTTCATGGTCAAAAGTAAAATAAAGCATCTAGAAAAAAAAAGTGTGACATGCAGCAAACTGTTTTATTATTTTTAAAAAAAGAAAAATATTGCAAGCTACACAAAGTTGGTATCCTTGTAATTACCAAAGTATTAAAATTAAAACATTATTTATCTTGCTGGTTGTATGCTTAACAAAAATGTAAAAAAGCGTTTTCTGTTAGGGTAGGTTTACAGGGCATATTTTGGCAGGTAGTTTTGCACATATTTTATGTTGAAATACATGCCAAAATAATGTACAATACACTTCTCATAGACTGCAATGTAAAATACGCGTCGTCAATCGCACACAAGTAATCAAAAGTTGTATGTGTCCAGAAATACCACCAATGTAATCTACAAGTCAACAAATTAAAACATAAGCCTTCTTTAAACTAACCCTGCAAAATATAAGGTTATATAAGCGCTTAATGTGATTTATGTTTGCTAACCATTTCACTATGAATATGGGTCAAATTCTGTTAAATATTTCCATTGCGTTTGAAAACTATTTTAAGTCTATACACAACAGTATCAAAGCATCATGTCTGTAAGTCTATATACAAAACCCCATCATGTTTAAGTCTTTAAAACAAACCTTAGTCATTTCTTTTCCATCTATATACTGCAACAACTGATCAACATGCCTGTCAGTCTATGTACACAGATCTCTCATCATTTCTTATCTAATAGAAACATTCCATCATCACATGTCGTCTAATTAAGACTACATGAGAAATCATATCTACAGCCCTATAATCAATACATGAACATGTCTGTCAGCTTATACACAGCATCTCTCATCAGTCTCTTCCACATACAAGACACCTTATCCTCATGTCCTCGTTCTACAAAAATAATAAGCATTTATTTTCGTCATTTTCCTATATACAGCAATTTCTCATAATTTTGCCCCTGCCCCAGTCATATCAGCGGGTATCTCACCTCAGTCGTCCGTCTAACAGCAGCATCTCATCATGTCTTTGTCTACATACAATGAATTTCACATCATTCTCTGCCCAAACAATAAAAACTTTTTATGTCTTCAGTCTAAAACAGTATCTCCTAAATCAGTCTTTTATGTCTAAACAATTTCATAATCATTTTCATCTATATCAATTCCACCCTCATGTACAACAATAGAAGAGCATCATTTCTGTCAGTCTATATGCTGCAACATCTGATCAATATGTTTGTCAGTCAATATACAACAGTATCTTATCCTCATTTGTAGTCTAATAAACCCATAATCCAACCTTGTCTTTTAAATTCTATATAAACGATCTCATCATTATGTCTGTTAGGGCTTTGCCCCCACGGCGGGGATTTTTTTTGGTCAGATTTACGAGGTTTTGGGATTTGAAAGCCGCTGAAAACCAACTGAAACCAAACACATAGATTTAAAAAAGAAAATCCGTGCACCAGTCCCCATTGAAAGGATTTTCGGACTTTTTTTTTCACCGCTGATGTCCAGTTTTCAGGCAGAACATGAACATGTCAGTGGTTGAGGGGGACGGGCGAATCCGCAAACCGCGGACAGAACTGTCTCCCAAAACCATGGAAACGATGTCAAAATACCGTCAGATTCTTTTATTAGAATCCGGACGGTATTTACATATTGCTGTGTAGACGCAGCCTTATTCTATATACAACAGTATCTCAATATCATTTCTGTCAGTCATTATACAACAACATTCTGTTGGGGTCTTATCAAACAGCATACAGCATCTTGTTTATAAAAACAAATTTTATCATCATTCTGTCGGCCTAAAACCCCCAACTCTCATCACCCATGTCTAAAGATCTACAGGCAACAGCGTCTTATCTTGTCTATCAGGCTACATACAGCTAACATCTTATCTGTGAAAAGACCTTTATCTGCCTCTCCCTTACTTTGTAAAACCAGTTCACATTTTTAAGGAAATATTGATATGATATGTCTATGGCATAGGAAATAGGAATACAGGCAGTCCAAGGGTTATCTAAGGGATAGGGATTGCAGGCTTGTTCTTAAGTTGAATTTGTATGTAAGTCAGAACAGGTATATTTACTAGATATAACTCCAGCACAAAAGGTTTTTTTTTAGTTCTGAATAGTGTGGAGGAGGGAGGGGGCATTTATTTTTCAGTCTGTGCCCATTGTGAGAAGATTTCACCCAAATTTTCACCCCATGTTCTGTGTGGCTGCTGAAAATTTGTCGTTCCACACACCATCTGCTGGGAACATGGGAAATACAAGTCAACCCCATAAGTCTGTTTGCAACTAGGGGACAGATGTAAGTTGGAACGGTGTAAATTGGGAACTGCCTGTATAAATCCATTTAAGGTCATATTCTCTAAAATCCCAATTGCTTTATTGTTATTTTAACTAACAGATGGCTTCCTATATTTCCAGACCTTTGCAAACTGTATTGAAGTATTGAGACTGTTGTCACTATAAACCCGCAACTTAGTCCTCATTGTGCCAGTTTCCAAATATTTGTCATTAGGTTGCGGGTTTATAGCAATAACAAAACCAAGCAAACTATGGCTGATGCTGTTCAAAACATTAAGAACTCCTTTATCTCTATGCATTCCTTTATTTTCCCATACATAAAAAAAACCCCGGGTTTTTCATATTTCAGTTTTGCTTACTTTTTAGAGCTGTATATGAGAAAATTTTTTTCGTTATTTGGGGGGCTTTGTTCAAAATATGTCACATCAAAAATATGGCAGGAGTACAGTGTGGGATCTTTTCTATTTTAGAAATGTATATTATGTAGAGTTACTTTTGGTCTTTTAGCTGAGAAAATAGTTTGCTCATAATACCTATGGTATGTATGTATATATATTTGGCATGGGGCTCTGTCAGGAAGGTCAAAATTGCGTGCGGAAAGGGGGTTTTTAAAACCCTGCATTAGATACTTTTATCAAAAAGTATGTTTATATATATATTAATATATATATATAATTATATATAAAAATTTATATAAAAATTTTTTTAAAATAATTATATTAATTATTTTAAAAATTTTTATATAAAAGTATGAATTAATATTTTTTTTGGTATTACTAAAATTTAGTACGTGCATATATATACGCTTATATAAAATAAAACTATTAATAAAAAATTTTTAAATATATATATATAATATATATATAAAATAATATAAAAAATATAAAAAAACCAACCCCCAAACCCCCCTTTTTTACTAAATTTAAATTTAACGCGGGTTTAAATTGCCCCCCTTACCTCCACAGCCAGTTTTGCCTTCCTGACAAGCCCCTCCCAGATTTTTAAAATCTACAGTGTCATTTTTACCTATCCATATGTTTCAAATTATTTTCTCATACCATTGGTGACATTTATGTTTTTGGCATTAAAGACACCAATTTTTATCCATAATAATAGATGAAATGCGCCTGATTTTAACCCCCCGCTCCCCGGGGGTCATAAATCGGGCGCTTTTCTACAGAAAAACATAAATTTGTCAGGAAAACCCACTTACATATATGCAACTAAGACAGAACAACTGGAACTAAGCTTTACTAGGTTGAAAGGGGTTTGAAGAATTTTCATGGAATTTGCACCTTAAATTTTGGGTCATAGTTAACATGCACCAGCTGCATAGCAAAACAGTGCACAGTTGATTCAAAAGAGGACAGCAATAGGGAACAGTGAGTATACAATACTGCTTTTGTGACAGCACCCTTTTTTTTAGTTCCCTTTTCAAAATTTAATTTTAGAGAAAATTGAGATGGTTTTGGGAAACCCTTTTTTTTAACCAAAAATTTTTAAAAAAAAATCTCATTAGGACCATACAGGAAAAAACATGGGGGAAAAGACAAACCCCAAAAAAAAACATGGGGCAAGGAGTTTTTCTAGGAAACATTTTAACCCCGAGCAGGGTTTTAAACAAAATTCAAAAAATTTCAGAGGGGGCAAGGGAAAAGACTACTGGCACAGGAAGATCGAGAACAAGTGGCTCTCAGGAACCAGAAGTCTAGACAAGGAGGGAGGAAATTTTAAGGGGAAGAAAAAAAACTTTTTGGCAATGTCCCCCCAAAAAATAAAAAACCCGTGGGTAACAGCCAGTCTTTAAAATTTTTGGTAGAATCAAAAACTTCTTTAAAGAGAAAAGGTGATGGCCCGGAAAAATATCCTTCCATTTTTCAAAGGTCTACCCTGTTTTTGGTTCGTCAGAAGAAGGTGGAGCTAGTAGACAAAGATAAGAGACATGGGAAATTTACAAAACCCCCTCCTTTAAAAGGGCACTCGGGGCATTCAAACGCTAACTTAGGGGTTTCCACTATTGGGGCCTGTAAAATGTGGGGAAAAGAGGGGACCCTTGCATGGGGAAATCCTCCCTTTTTCCCCCCCTTACAGGTTTTCCCATGACCCCAAAGGGGCCCTTTTGGCCCGAAATTTTGGACTGTGGAAATAACCTAAAAATTTCTTTTGAAAAATGTATATTTGGAAAAATTAATACTCTTATGAAAAAATGCTAAAAAAATATTTCACATAAAAGCTACCTAAAGGTATGGATTCCTTCTGCATTGAAGACTAAGCCGGCTGGCTTTTCCACTCCCGCACGGTGTGCGGCACCACTTTATTATGTAGGGTTACCACTGTTGTTTAATTAGGTCTATGTTCAGTTCAAGAGCAGTTTAACTCAACATTGGGCCAAAAAATTTGGGGTTTAGGATGTTTTTCCCGAAAAAAAAAATACCATAAAAAGGGATAAAGATGGAAAAATTTTTCCATGCTAGGGCAAAACAGTTTTCACATAAAAGGGGGCCCAATGTGGTTTTTAAAAAAAAAGCGACTTTAAAAAAATCAGGAAAAAAACTATATTTTGTTAAAGTCACCCAAAAGCAAAAAGGGGAGGTAAAGGTTGCTCCCCCTGGCAAAGAAAATCCATGGTATCAAAAGAGCGGGTGGGTTCACTGGGGGAAAAAAGGCCCTTTGGGGGTTTATAACAGTTTTAAAAGGGGAAAAAGGGGTTCATTGAAAACCAAAAAAACCCCGGGTTTCCCCACCCAGGGAAAAAGGGTGCAACTTATCCACAACAGCAACACAGAAGTGAACAAGGTGGATTTCTTAAGGCATGTAATTGTAAGAAGAATATCAAGCTAAAAGCAGACAAAGGCCGCATATTAACTATCTGTTACAGCCTTTATGAAGGTCTTTCTTAACCCCTTCCCCTCCACGGGACATTTTTAATGGCTCTTTTTATTTTCCCCCCCGCCAAGAGCCATAACCTTTCTAATTTTCCATTTACTTAGACATATGAAGTTTTTTTTTTTTTTTGCGGGACATATAATGTACTATTTTCTGTAACCAATAACTTTTTGGTTTTTCCACTCAGACCGGAATGATAGCTCATTTTTTTACAGGCTGAAGTGTAGTTTTTATTAATAACATTTTGGCATCAGCAATTTTTTATCCCCTTTTTTTAAATTTTTTTAATGTTAAAAATTTTTTTATTTTTGGCGTGTACGGGAAAATGTATTATTTTTTAATAGATAGATTTTTAAAAGAAGCAGCAACCAAAGTATTTTTAAAAAAAAAAATCTGTAAAATGGCAAAAGGGGGTGATTTAAACGTTAATATTTTGTTCTTTTGTACTAGACCAATAGGGGGTGCAATTGCTTTAAAACCTTTCAGATTAATAAAAAATGCAGAAAGGTTACCAAGAGGGCATTCTATTATGACTTTCTGAGGAAAAAAATAATAGAAGCATTAACATTGCCACTATGGAAGTCTTCATTAGGCTTTCAGCTGTCATGGTAACCAATCGATACCCAACAATCTCATCTTGGGGAGGCCATGTGGAGTGCTGTGCACAGTTCCTTTCTTGTTTAGATACAGGCCAGAATGACATCTAAAAATTTAAAAACAGGGACGACCCCGGTGTTAGCATCGGGTGTCACGTGAAAATCACTTGTTGCCTAAGACAATCTCATGTGGGGGCCTTCCGTATGTTTCTTTCCCCGGGATTGTGTTTATGTAAAATGTTGGTAAGGAGTTAAAGGGGTTGTACAAGCATTTTTTATTTTTTTAAATGTTAAGCTGCTTCTGTATAATGGAACAAAAAAAATGCATAATTACCTTTCCACTTCTTGGCATTCCAGTGCTGCAGTTGCTGTTGGTCTTTCCCAATGTCTGTTCATAACCTCTTGCAACAGCCAATCAGTGGCTTCAGTGGTGATATGACATTCCCCTTTACATAAAACCCTTTACTTTTTGACAATCTTAATGTAAAAAAGGGTTTTACATGACCTGAACCCGTGATTTTTCTTCTGTGAGAGGGCTATCACATAAAAGGATATAAACAGTACCTGCAAGACCCCCTCACTGAAGGCCAGAAAAATGATAAGTCAGAGAAAGAAGTATGAATATACAACATTATGCTGCAGTAGCAACTTAAGATTTGAGAAACAATTTAGACAAAAGTTTTAACATTAATTCCTCAAGTATCATAATGGAGTCTCCAGTCTGACGCATGAGGTTTAACATTCTTCGGTGGGGCGTGGGGAGGAAGAACATGGGGCAGGGGAGATTGAGCAGGGTGAGGAAGCTGCTCTGTCCTCTTGCCCTGGTGCACTCCCCAAGAGGTGTGTGGGATTTTCATATGATGGTGTAAGGTTTTTCAATTTTCATGCCTCATTTAAACCCCCTAAGAAAGGATTTTACGATCCCATTGTTTTTATCATTTATGAAAACAAATACCCAAAAACCAGCGGTCCTTGACCCAACCAGGGGGGGTCTGACACATTTTGGGGCCAACCTATTGCAGTCCTTTTGGTTTTAAACACCCTGCCTAAAACCCCTCCTTTCCTTTCCCATGCTGCTGCAATCATTTCCAACCTTTACACCTGTTGGGCGGGAACAAAAACTGAAGGAAGGAGCAAAAAAATTTTGAAAAACCATCAAAAAGACATTTCCGAAATGCATCAGAGAAGTTTTTAGGGAAAGTCAAAAGGCCATGGGCAAAATACAGGACCAGGCCTGTAACGCTAAAGTTCTCTTGCACAGATATAAAATCCTTAGGACTCGGTTTTCCGGCTAACAAGACGGATTCTAAAGAACCCCCAGAAACAAAAAGTCCTGGACTTTTCTTGACGGGTCTGTTCTAAAAAATATTAGTTCCCTGTGAAATAACAATTCTGGGGCACTTTCTTGTTCCCCTTTTACCCGCCAAAATGTATTACTGGATCATCAAAAAAATGTTATCATTCCCTTTTCAAAGGGGTAGCTCTCCCCACACTGACGTCCCCACAAAGGGATGGTCAACTTTGCAGAACACCCCCCCCAATTAAAAACCCAAACGGCCAGATTGGTAATGAAATTTCAAAATTTGAATTACAGAGAATTTACAACAAGAATATAAGAAAGATGCCCAAAATTTAGTCATGTGAAACACTAGTATTTACTAAAATAGACAAATCGGAAGCAACAGCAATCCCTCTTTAACTCACCAGGACAAACCTTTTCATCCTGACAGGGCTAAAGCATTTTACCATTTAAATGATGGAAGCATGACCGTATCAATAATTACATAAAAATTTTAACAATGTTGAGCCCCCCAATTTTTTTCCCCCTTGATGCATTCGGTGTGTTTTTTCCCAGACCCCAGAAGTCTAAAAAGACATTCAAATTTGCCTGTTTGCTCCAGAGTGAAACCCCTAAATCGCGGAAAAAGCAACTAGTAAGTATAGAAATTACTTTTTAAAAAAATTTTAACAGGGCCCTCTCGCATTTTTCTGAACTCTCCCCAACCCACAAGATATGGGAAACACTCTGTATACTGGTCTTCTGTCATCTATCCTCAATATTCTAACTTCACAATTCTCCTTAGCTTCCTCTTCTGACCACAATCTTATCTCCTATCATTATCACAAATTCACTCAGTCCTTCTCTGGACAAACCTGCCCATCATCCATCTAGAAATATCATCTCACATTATACTACTCAGGGAACTCACAGACACTCATACAGTCCTTCACTGCCCCAAAATCACCACCCAACTCCTGTCCAGACTCAGCTTGTCAAACGTACAATAAACTCTCACAACCTACCCGCGACATTGTTTTTATGGCACCCACTCACACACCGCAACCACCAGAAGTCAGACTCGCCCACAGGGCCTTGGCACCGCCTCACACGTCGTTTTCCCCACCACAGCGATATTCCAGTGTGTCGTCTTGAGCAGGCTGTCTGAGAAAGTCAAAAGCTACCTGCAGACTTTTCTCCACTACAAATTCATGCTCCGGACATATCAGGGACAGCTGCCCTTGACTTGCCGGCCAAAAAAACAAAAATATTTCAACACTCCCGCGGAGCTCCACTTCTAGCACAACAACCCAAAATCGCCTCTTGGGTGTCGGAACTCCACTCTCTCGGTCTTAAGGGCCTAAAGCTCAGGATCCGGGGGGCGGGCCAATGAACCTGCGTGGGCTGATGACCTGGCCGGGAGGCGTAACTGCATTAGTAATAAATGGTGAATTTTGTGCGGGGGGGGGGCGTGAAGATAAGGTGTTGATATTATAAGTTGAGAGGAAAGGGGAGGGGGGAGGTGGTGTGGGGGGGGGGTACAATTAAGTCCGAAAGAAAAGATAGAATAGATGTGATACAGAGGGGATGGAGAATTGTAGAAGGTTAGTATGTGGTAGTTGTGGTGGGAAGTGGGATGAGAAGGTGGGGGGGAGTGGGGGTGGGGGGGGGGGGGGGGGGGAGGGGAGGAGGGAAATAATAAGAAGTAGGGTAATAATGGATATGAAATAGATGGGGGGGGGGGGGTGGTGGGGGGGGGGGGGGGGGGGGGGGGGGGGGGGGGGGGGGTGGTTTGTGTGGGGGGGGAGGAGGAGGTGAGGGATAGTAGTTTTTGTTGAGTGAGGGGGGAGAGAGTGAGGGGGGGGGAGGGGGGAGGGGGGGGGGGGGGTGGGGGTAAGAATAGGTGAGGAATGAGGAAGGATTTTTAATAAAATGATTTTAAAAGTGTATTTTTTGAAATATATTAAATAATGTGATATAAAAACAGAAAGTCTCTTACCATGCCCTTCATCTCTAAACTCCTTGGACCGCTTGGTCTACTCTCGCCTAATCGCTATCCCTCACTGCTAACTCTCTCTTGACCCCCCTGCATATCAGGTTTCCGCATCCCTACACTCCACGAAACTGCCTTAGTTAAGTCTCAAATGACCTCCCTAACAGCAAAATCCTCAGAGTAACTACTCATTTGTTGCTTCTCTTGGATCTCTCTGTTAGCATTTGACACTGTGGATCAAACCAACTTCTCCTCCTCACATGGCTCAGCACCATTGGCCCCAGGACATACCCGCTGCCCTCGCTCTGGTTGCTTCAGTCGACCTCTCTGACCCCGCGATCCTTCAGTTTCTCATTTCCTCTGGTCTAACCTTCCTCTCCTCTTTTCCCTCTTGACTGTTGGAGTTTCCCTAGGGATCAGTACTAGGTCACTCTCCCCTTATTTCATTGTACACAGCTCCCAATGGACAAACCATCAGTTGATTTGTGCTTCCATACCATCCTAATGAGGTTGACACCCAAATATTAACACCTCCTCCCCCCGTGACATCACTCCAGCCTTGCTACAAAACCCACCAGTGACCTGTCCTGTCCGCTGTCTCTGACAACATGTCCCTCTCTCCATCAAAAACTAAAACCTACACTAAGACCTGTAACTTCTTGTCTTTTTTCCCGCCATCCTACTAACCAACCCCCAACTATCTATTTCTGTTCTTTATTTGGTACCCACCATATCCTCCTAGGCAGCAAGGCCCGCGCTGTCTAGGGTTTTAATTTGATCTCTGATCTGACCTTCTCCCCATATATCCAATCCCTTGCCCCGCTCCTGTTCCAACTGCACCTCAAGAATATCTCCAAAATCTCCTTCCATATTCTCACTGTTAAACACTCAAAACCTCATTAACTTGCTCTTATACTTTCTCGTGCTGACTACTGCAACTCCTTGCTATATCGGTCTCCCCTCTGAGGCAACTCACACTCTTCCAGCGCCTCCTCTCCAATCTGTCCAGAGAATGCAGGCAGCCAGGCTTGTCTTTTCTATCCATCCGCTATACTGAAGCCTCTACCCCAGTGTCAGTCCCTGCACTGGTAGCCCATCCCAGTACAGGATACAGTATAAACTCAGCACTCATCACCCATAAAGCTCTCCACAGCGCTGCTCCTCACCCTACATCTCCTCCCGAAGTCTCCTGTCTATACGCGCTATCCCACCCGTGCTCTCCGCACTGCTGATGATACAGACTACATTCCCTCAATCATCAAACCTTCCCCCATGCCCCGCCTACAAGATTTCTCATATCGTGCGGCACCATTCTCTGGACTATAAGTAACCCGCCCGTCGGGCGATCAGGCACATCACAACCCCTCCACAGTTAAAAGAGGGCCCAGAAAATTACATCTTCCTTCGGTCTAGGCCCACCCAAAGATCCCTAACTCTATCACACACATCAGTCACTTTCTACCCTGCACTTGAGCACTCGACAGGCACTTATTCTGAATATAATGTACACCCTGGGTGGTGCAGGTTCATCCAATTTTTTCCATGTAAACCACCCCCTATTATGAAACAAGGCCGTACCATAGTAAACATGGCACATCTTTACCCGTATTGTTTCACCCATACATCCAAATAGTTGTAAGCTCTCACTAGCAGAAAGGCCCTAGACACCTTGTGTCTCTTTTGTAAGAACTTTTAATTTGTAATGACTGTATGTTTACCCTTGAATTTGTAAAGTGCTGCGGAATATGTTGGCGCTATAGAAATAAAGATTATTATTATTATTATTATTATTATTATTAACATTTTTTAAAAGTAGAAAAAAAAGCTACAAATTAGAAAAACGTTTTCCCATGTTCCACATAAAGAATAAGTAAAAAATAACATATTTAGTATTTCCTCATCCACAATAACGGTGCTAGAACATAGAAAACAAAGGGGACAACAGCGGTGTGGTATATTTTAAAAGTTTTCTTGAATAATATCAGGTACGATAACTCGCTTACCTCATTTGAAGGCGTTCAGTGAAGTGGTAGGTTTGAGCTGCTTAGTTCCAATACTCATGGGGGTTCTTGCACCTTAGAAAAGGGGATCCTCCTTGGTTTGATATACTCCCCCAAAAAATTCAGTGTAGCAACGAGTTGGAAAAGAAAACACTATGAAAAAAGAGTCTAAAAAAAACCCTGAATATGCATTCCTGCAGTTTTACATTTAATATACATTTAGTTTAATCCCAAGAAAAAACTTTCCTAATGGTCATTTTTTATTTATATTTTTTTTTAAAAAAAAAAATAAAAAAAAAATATTTTTAGCATTTGTGTATTTATAAATCCAGGAATCATTTAATAATCTTGTAGATTACATATCAGGCTTTTGAGCACTTTTTAATAGTGCTCATTTTTAACCCATGTAATACACAGATTTTTTGGAGCTCAGCAATAATACCACACATTATCATGCTATTGAGTCCAAACTGTAAACACCATAAAAAAAAGTCTCAATAATGAATCTGAGATTCTTTTTTTTGGTTATCCCACCACTCAATGAAAAAATGAACCACACGTGACCAAAAATTCACGCTCACTTTAAATCGGTATCAATAAAAGACCTTGACCTGCAAAATATCATATCACAACTCTACCAGACGTAAAATAAAATAGTCATTGGTCTCAGAAAATGGTGATGCAAATAATAAAAACTATATAAATTTATTAGGATTATAGCATTCTACAGATATCTGTTTCTCGAGAAACATCAAAAAATTACCTCCCAAAAAACAATGCTCAATTGTGTTTTTTCCAACTCCACCACACATAGGATTTATTTGCTCTCTGTAGTATATTTTATGGAATATTAAATTGTATCATTAAAAATACAATTATGACCCACTCAAAAACAATGACAATATTACAATGTAGACCAAAAAAAAAAAAATACTGGAATACTGAGAGGAAAAACAGAAAGAGAAATCTAAAAATGAGTCGTAAACTAAGGTGTTAATTTCTGCAAGAAATTTATCCCAGCAAGGGTTCAAGTAGTTATTAAAGTTTCCAAGTCTTAACAGCTTTAA
This sequence comes from Phyllomedusa bahiana, assembly GCA_025379985.1. Taxonomy (NCBI): domain Eukaryota; kingdom Metazoa; phylum Chordata; class Amphibia; order Anura; family Hylidae; genus Phyllomedusa; species Phyllomedusa bahiana. The sequence continues at coordinate 16,930 of JAODAL010032324.1, forward strand.
AGGCTGCTGGGCAGATTTGTGCACTGACCTACCCAAGCACATGATGTCACACAAGACCACGCACAAACATATGACATCACAGCAGGCCCTTTTGATTGTTACAGAAAAAAATAAACAAAACACTACTTGCACAGGCCTAAAGCTAATAAATGGCTTCTTAGGGACCGCCATTAGGACATCATAAGATATCTAAAACAGGAGACTTACACTGTAAAAAGAAGCAGGATTCAGCTGGAGCATGTCTTCATCAGGATCGACTGAAAACAAACTTGCTTAATGTAGTAGAAGTTGCAAAAGCATAGTGTGAACCAGGGTCGGACTGGGAATAAAAAATCACCCTGGCACACAAATCCCCCCCCCAGCCCACATACAATATCTGCTTAAAACATTCCCCATGTTTCTCGCACCTCGCCACTTTCTAAAACATACTACACTATAAAGGTGCTTTCACACGAGCATTTTTGGTGCAATTATTTATGTTGTTTTTTGTTGCATAATTTTGGTGCAGAAAGGCAGAGCAGTTAATGCTGAACATTTTCTTCACAAAAAAACACATCAAGAAAAACACCAAAAATGCTCCGTTTGAAAGCACCTACACTAACAAGCAAGGAGAAAGAAACATGGTTGCACAGAAACCCCTCTTCACCGAGTCATGTGTGCAACTTGCATTTACAATCAGGACAAGCTCACACTGACACTACATAAGTCACCAACATAACCTACAACCCCACCAATCACATACACCAGTAGTCAAGGTCACCATCACATGAATACGAGCACTTGATTCAACAACAGAAGTAAAATAGACCCCTGGCAGCAGGGACTCACAGGAGACCGTCATCCTTCTGATGGGAGTTGTACACCACTTCTCCTTATCTTTCTCCTTCTGCTGGCCCAAACCTCCATGATTTTCTTTCCCTTATGAGTCGTTCTCTTCCCTTTTTTTCCACCTTCCAGTACAGCATGCTATGTCTTCTTTCCTAGTGGTCACTTACTCGTCCCTGTAGAATTTCCACAAATACATCTTATCTTCCTCACTTTTTCCCAAGCACTTATCCTCTCATTCCCCCAAAACGCGTATGTTAGACCCCGAAAAATTAGAAATTAAAAAATGTCAGCTAATTGGCATTTAAATAGGTAGACCCCCCATTAGGTAGGTAAACAGAGCCTTCCTCCATTAATACGGTAGGTTTAACAGGCCCATGTAACTAGCCAGGTAGCTGGGGCCTGCCCCCAGTAACTAGGCCAAGGTAGCTGGGGCTTGCCCCAAGTAACTAGACAGGTAGCAGGGCTGCCCCAGTAACTATCCAGGTAGCAGTGGCCTGCCCCCATAACAATCCATGTAGCTGGGCTGCCCCCCAGTAACTAGCCAGGTAGCTGGTGCTTAAACCCCAGTAATCAGCCAGGTACTGGGCTGCCCCTATTAATCAGACCAATGTGGGCCAGTAATTAGCCATGGTAGGGCCAGGGGCAGTAATTATCCATCATAGGTCCAGTATGTAGGCAGTCAGAGCCAGTAATGTTAGGCAGTCCAGGGCCAGTAATTAAAGGCAGGCAGGGCCCGTATGTATGCAAGAGGCATGGCCAGTATATAGACATGGCCACTTATAAAGGAAGACAGGGGCAGTATATAGTAGACAAAAGGGCTGTATATAGCCAGACAGGGGGCATATAGACAGACAGGGGCTGGTATATAGGCAGACAGGCTGGTATATATCAAGCTAGGGCAGATACATAAGCTAGACAAGTGGCTGGTATATAGCTAGACGTGCAGTAATAGCTAGACAGGGCTAGTATAATAGCTAGACAGTGCATTATAAATAGGTAGACAAAGGGCAGTATATTATAGGTAGACAGGGAAGGTATATAGGTAGACAGGCGGTAAATACAATGACCAGGGCGGTATATAGGGAAACCAGGGCTGTATATAGGTAGACGGGCAGTAATAAAGCATAACAGGGCTGGTATATATCTAGACAGGAGGGCTGGTATATAGGTATACAGGGCATTATATAGCAGAGAGGGCTGGTATATTAGCTAGACCAGGGCAGTATATAGCTAGACAAGTGCAGTAATAGGCAAGACATGGCTGGGAATATAGCTAGACACGGGCAAGTTATTAATTAGACAGGGCGTATAAGCTAGACAGGCAGTATATAGCTATACAGGGCAGGTATATAGGTAGAACAGGGGCAGTAAAAAGCAAGAACAGTGGCAGTAATATATAAGCTAGACAGGGCATAGTATATAGCTAGACAGGGCAGAATAAAGCTAGACAGGGTGGAATATAGCTAGACAGTGCAGTAAATAGCAAGACAGGCAATATATAGCTAGACAGGGGCAATATAATAGCAAAACAGGCTGGTATATAGCTATACAGGAGTTCAGTAATATAAATAGACAGGCTAGTAGTTATTAAAAAATAAATAAAACAATACTTACCTGATTCTTTCCCTACACTTCTGTCCTCTACGCGGAGCCGCCGCCGGCAGCTTGTGCGGGACGCCCCTGCGCCCTCCTGTTAGCTGAACAGACAGGACAGAAGATCCCGGACCCCCGGCAGTCAGCTCGAATCGCGGTGCAGGTGGCGGCCTCGATGGCTCAGGCTGGGTCGAGACCCGGCCGTGCAGACAAGTGGCGAGGGGGGGCCTGTCGGTCCCCTTCCACCAGTGGTCGCGTTCACTGAATGCGTACCATTGCGGCACCTGTAGCGTGCCACAGTCTAGCGCCGGGACCGGGGCCCGCCGGGGAGAAACACTGGTCCCCCACGTCGGGCCTGATCCTGAGCCGGCCCTGCGTCCCGGACCCCAACGGCCCGCCGGGCAAATGCCTGGTTTGCCCTGTGAGCAGAGTGGGCCTGGAGTGAGCTAAGCAGTATATATTGTGGAGGATTAGCATCAACCATTCAGGTAGCAGCCTGGGCTTTGACAGACGGAGACAGGGACACTGCACAAAAAGTCCAATTCCAGGCTATGCCTGGATTTATTAGAAATGGCAACAAAAGAACACCACCTTAATGTCAGGCAAAACGTACGAAACAAAATCCTGCTCGGCTGAACAGTAACATCCCTTACTATACCAGAGACACACAAATCACAGGGCTACTTACAATGTGGCTTCTAGCTTTCCACCACCAGTCATGACATGCCTGCAGAGGAGTCAGGCTTTATAGGCCTGAGACAAGCCTCACCTGGTGCGTGGGAGTGGGCCACCCCACCCGTGCTCTTTTTGACCACTTCTCCACTGAAATGCCGGACCCAGGACAAAATCGGATTGAACCACTTATATACTACACCATGCAGCAAGCATAATGCTACTGACACACAAAACGTCAGCTTAGACCCCTTCACACGAGTCCCAGGCCACTCGGTGACACGCATCAGTCCATGCACTCCCTATAGTCACATATGAGAGTATTCTAGGGGAAATGTATCTTCTCTCAATAACACCCCCTGTCACCGCCTCACAATACGCTTACACTAGAATCAGCACATGCACACTGCATTCAAGCACCTTGTCTTAGACATACTTTTAGAAAATGTTCTTAACTAGAGTCCTAAAGAATGAGTATGAGGGTACAGTATAGGCACGCACACTTCGACAACTGATGGAATAAAGAAAACCTATGATCCCGATAGTTGACCCCTTTTAGGGTTGAGATCAAACATGAGTGCAGCACTGCACTTGGGAGGGAGCTACCTTAAAGTGATGATTGCTGGGGCCAGAGGCATATTCACTAAGGCTAACACCACCATGGAAACAGGCCTGGACCTGACAAGAATAGCTAGAGCTGTCTTATGTTTATCCTTGCTATGTGCTTTCCTGTTTTTTAAATCCTTTATACAAGTTAGATAATAGTCACTTGACATGTTTTCAGTGAGGTTATTAATGGTTATAAAAGCCTCCTTTGAAAATGTCAACCAATGAGGTCCTAGATGTCCTTCATAGGAGAGACACTAGAGGCCATGGCAACATGTTTAGGCTATGCAGACCACTCATGGTAGCAGAAGTAAAAAGTGGCATGGTGCTGTGTAATTGAAAAACAGTTCTCTGCACACTTTATAGAAATGGCCATATCACTGGTTCCACAAGCAAATCAATGTAACATCAAGCTGTTAGTGTATCTGAAATGAAGACTAAATGGGTCTATACATTTCGCTGCCCCACACCATAATCTAGTTGGATCGGTGTGACCGTACTCCTTTGTAAATGCCCAGAGTCGTCCTCCCAGACCAGACATCCAGAACCAAATTTTTTTTTTTGCCATCAACGTCTGATAGTGTGATATTGTTTGCTGACATGGTTTGGGATGTGACATCCAATTTTACTTGCAGTACAGAATATATTAAAAGATTTATTTAGCAAAAAAAAACTTTGGGAGTGACCATGTATGAAACTAGGATGCAATTCGAAGTTCATTTACCTCATCTATTTTTCCAGGGTCAAATTCACCACATGTATGAAGTGTATTTTTTTGTACAAATTAATAAAAGGTGTCTAGAGTTCATTGCGCCACTCGCTGTGTGTATAGGGCCATTAAACGGAACCTTGAGACCACATAAGTAATGCGCCACACATATAAAAGACTAAAGATAGGCCAGGAAAATAAATAAAAAAAGTCATTAGAAATGCATGACAGTGAATAGAAACTATGGTAAGTTATCTTGGACTTGTTGACCACATGTCCCCAGCAAGACCTGTGGTTTTCAGGCCTTGCTGTTGTGGAATTAACGGAGGAGAGCATAAAAATAATTTCAAAATTTTTAATGAAGTAAAAATAAAAATGTTAATAAATCTGACCAGCAACTCAATATGTTATTTAATTTAATATTAGTTTTAGATTCTATCATTTTAAATATATTTTATAGGATATAATTTTATATTATTGGTGATATAATTTTTATATAACTTTAATGTGTAAATAACATTTTTCAATTAAAATTTAAATAATTTTAATTTTATATAAGTTTGATATTAATCAATAAATTACTTTTTATTATCGTACTGGTGTAAGTTGAGAAATATTGACATTTATTTTTGCCTAACAGCAAATCCAGCTCCACCACGAATCCTTCAGGTCTTCAGGCAGACCACAATTGAAATAGTCTGCCTGTTCGGAGTAGTAAATGCCCCTAGTTTGCCGACTCACATTCATATATATGTCTAATAATACAATGGGGGTGAAAAAACGCCCTCATGTTAAGAGCATTAAAAAGTATTGAGTCTTACGAATAATGCGCCTAACAATGCGCCTAACACATTTGTTAGGTGTATTAGACATCATTGCCGGCTACATGGCACAATTTGTGCCGATAAGGTGAAAAACCCAATCATACATGTCTCCTTTTGTTCTCAATTTGGCTTTTATGCCCTCCCACATTCCATAGATTTATAATTAAAAATTTATTTTTTTGCAGATCTTAGCAACACCTGCTAATCTCTTAATAATCTTGCAGCCTATCCTTCTTGCTGTTGCAATTCGAAAGTTGAGACGTGTAATAGGCTGTGCACAAATACAATAGACATAGTGCAATAGTGCAAATCATCACACAATATTATTACATTCCACACATTAATGGCAGAAATTATTATTATAGTTACATAGTTAGTACGGTTGAAAAAAAGATATATGTCCATCAAGTTCAACCAAGGGTGGGGAAAATTTGGATGAAGGGAGGAAGATAGGGAGATTTTTAAGCTTAGTTTCCCCTACTGATAAATACTTTGGACCCATAAGGTAAGAACAAAGGGGGGCGAATCATTCAACGAAGGGGAAAAACGTTTAGAATTTCCCAGGAAAACTTCGTTCTACGAAGTCGAACTTTGGGGTATTCGGGTGAACGAATGTCTTTTCATTGAAAAAAAGGGCTGCGAGCACAGGGCTTTTCATGGGGGAAAACCACTCTGGGAAGGAAAAAGGGCATACCGCATACATTGCAAGATAACCCCAACAAAACCCGGGGAACTGTGACTACCCGGGGCCCCCCAGATAAGCCCGAGCGCCCCGCTGGGAGCTCATACCGCTCCCGACGATAGGGAAGTGCGCTGGGGGTGATACGCTTTCTGAAGAACTGATTTTTACACAGCGATTTTTGGGGTGTCCAGCTTGTCTCGAGACTGTTCTCAAATGTTCATTTCTGATTTTTTGGGGTATTGGACTGAAATCCAGTGTGCTCCACTGCAGCTGCATAAACATTCAATATCCAAGTGGGAAAAAACCATTTCCTGTTGTTTTCAGTTAAAGAAACAGCTTTTTTACAATACAAAACCATTTCATTTTTGCTGTCAATTCATTGCGCAATTTACATCCAGGGTTAATTAACTTTTTTTGCGGGTGTGCTGACCCCAATAACTTCTTTTACAACCAAAAATATAAATTTTTCCTGTACCAAATTTCCCAAGCAAAGTTAATTACAACTGTATCTCTTGTTTATGGCGTAAAAACCCACCAATTTAACACCTACAAAGCTACTATTTTTGGTAAATTTCTTGGCGCAATTTACATCCGGGGGTTAAAATTAAGCGTTGTTTTGCAGGTTGCTGACCCCCAAGAAACTGTTTTTTACAACGCCAAAATATATAAATTTTTTCCTGTACCTAATTCACAAGAAGGTTAATTACAACAAAATCTCTTTTTTTATGGCGTAGAAAACACGCAATTGAACACGCTACAAACTACTATTTGGGGGGCTCAATTTTTTTTGGGTCAATTTACATCCAAGGTTAATTAAGCGTTTTTTTTGCTGGTGTGCTGACAAAAAAAACCGTCTTTTTAAACGCCAAATACATATAAATTTTTCCAAACCTTTTCACAAGAAAGTTAATTACAACTGTATCCTTGTTTTTGGGGGAGTAAAAACACCCAATTTGTAACACGCTACAAAGCTACTATTTTTGTGCGCTCAATTCTTTGGCGAAATTTTTAAATCCGGGGGGTTAATTAAGCGTTGTTTTGCTGGTGTGCGACAAAAATAAACCGTCTTTTCACCCCAAATAATATAAATTTTTTTCCTTACCAAATTCACAAGAAAAGGGTTTAAATTTAACTGTATCTCTTGTTGTGGGAGTAGAAAACACGCAATTGTAACACGCACAAAGCTACTATTTGTGCCCCAAATTCTTTGGCGAAATTTTACATCCGGGGGTTTTAATTAACGTTGTTTGCTGGTGTGCTGACAAAAAAAACCTCTTTCAACGCAAAAATATAAAATTTTTTCCCCTTACCTAATTCACAAGAAAAGGGGTTTAAACAACTGTACCTTTTGTGTGGCGTAGAAAACACGCAATTGTAACACGTCAAAGCTACTATTTTGTGGGGCCATTCATTGCGAAATTTTACATCCAGGGGTTAATTAACGTTGTTTTGCTGGTGTCTGAAAAAAATAAACCGTCTTTTTAAACGCCAAATATATATATTTTTTTTGGTCCAATTCAAAACAAAGGTTAATTACAATTTTATCTCTTGTTGTGTGGCTAGAAAATACACCATTGGGTAACACGCTACAAAGCTACTAGTTTTGTGGGCTCAATTCTTTGCCAATTTACATCCAGGGTTAATTAAGCGTTGTTTTTGCTGGTGTGCTACAAAAATAAACCGTCTTTTTTCAACGAAAAATATAAAAAATTTTTCCCCTTAGCCTAATTACAAGCAAAGGTTTTAAAACTGTATCTCTTTTTGTGTGGCGTAGAAAACCGCAATTTTAACACCTCAAAGCTACATTTTTGGGGCCAATTCATTGCGAAATTTACATCCGGGGTTAATTAACGTTGTTTTGCTGCTGTGCTGACAAAAATAAACCGCTTTTTCAACCCCGAAATTTTATACATTTTTTTGTACAAATTCCCCAAAAGCAAAGGGTTAATTAAGCCTTTTTGGGGCTTTTACATTTAGAAAAACACACAGTGCTTGTAAACGACACATAAAGAAAATTTTTCCTGGCCTTTGTGGAGCGAAATTTTAAACCCAAAGGGGTTCCCCAAGCTTGTTAGGTTCATTTGGGGAGAAAAAAACGGGGTGATTTTATCAATACAGATAGCTTCATCAAACAGGTCTGTCTTTTTAGAACAAACAGAAATGTCAACAAAGGTGGCAGGCTCTGAAACTGCGAGGGGCAGGGGCACAAACATTTTCTGAAAGGGGCCCCCCAGGTGCACACAGCAAGGGGACGTCGCAGAAGGGGTCACTCGTGAGGCCACAACTGGCGTCATCAAGGGGCCGTGTGTTTTTCAAAACCCCGGGGGTTTCTTGATTGGTTGACTAGGTCACCTTTTCCCCCCAATACATCGAAAACCCCACCAAAGTTCGTGGGAACCCAGACACAACACTTGTTGGCATGGCCCGGGGAGGGGTCACGGCCCTACCTGTCCTCGCCCCCTCTGCCCCATCCATTCCCCAGCCAGGGACTACAGTGTCTGGGCTCAGCGCCACAAAATTTAGCGAGGATGAACTTTTTGAGGGGGGCATCAGCAGCTACTTTGGCAGCGAAGAAATGGGGCCAAAATCCCCCTTCTTGCAGTAGGCGGCAAAGAAAGATGTGGAGAGGGCAGGGGTAAATGTGGAGAGGTCACCCCGGGCTTACCAAGCCCGGGTGAGGGACAGAAAGGGACATAAACACAAATAGATGATAATTACCCACCGCACTTGGGACCCGGGGTGAAGCAAGGGCTTCATCTCGTCCGGAAAAGGCGTCACTTGCGCGTCAGGGCAGGGGCGCAGCCAGCAAGGGGGGTTGTGGGGCCGTGAGTCAGCAGGGTACAGCAGGGGTGAGGTCAGACCAAGGGGCCCAGGGGGGGAAAAACCCCTTCGCAGGCCAAACAAGGGGCACAGGGGCTCAGCGGGGCACGGCGGCAGTATCACTCAGTGCGGAGCGTTGGCTTAAAACACTATTTCGGCGGTTGTGGCAGTTCTTTGCTAAGACACCGGGGGAGCCAAATATGGGTATATTTAGAATCTGTGGGCAGAAAGTGAAGCGGGGCCGGGGGAGCTAACGTTGGCACAACGGCCCTGCGTAAACACATGCAGCGTCACCACCGGTGGCCTGGGAGAAACTGGCTCAATGTGTGGTCCATCCTGCCGCGCAGCAGCACAGGGCCAGTGGCACGCAACCCATTTCAGCCATAAAGGGCTCCACCACCTTTTGCAGAAGGCAGCTTTTCTCTTTGGGACACCCTCTCCCCCAGATGCTCCTCCCTCCTCGCTACCAGGCGCCAGCATTTCGTTCAGGGGAGGCATTGTAAAGAACAACAGAAGCTCCAACCATCCTAAGGTGCACAGCTGACCGTGCTCCTTCCAAGTTTTGGGTACTGCAGTCCCCCCTTTCCAAATGGTGGACTCTGCACCATTCAGAAACTAATGGTTGTGCCGAGCCAGAGGAAGTTCCAAGCCGTAATTTCTTTTCCAAAAAGCATACCAGCACTTCATAAAATGTAAACAAAAAGGGGGTCAGTCCTTTGAGTTTATCGGTTTGTTTCCAAGGACACGGCAGCGCGGAAGGGGTCTGACTTTAACAGGGTCAGGGCCAGTACATGTCCTTACGGCCCACTGGGTGAATGTCTTTCCGCCCAGCACACCAAAAACTTGGGACAGGGACCCCCGCTTTCTCCTCCACGTTGTCAAACTGCTGTTTCCCCCCTGCGCCAATGTCCGCCTCCTCCTCCTCCCCACCACCACCATCTCAGCCTCCACAAACTGCCCATCATACCACATGTTAGGGCACAGGGGTGTCACCATTCTACACCTAGCTTGCCTCGGCAACGAAGTCACACAGGGGAGGAACTGCTCCCCCGCACAGCAAAAATCATGTGGGGCTTTCTCCGGCCAACCAAATCGGAAACCCTGGGGACGGGCAATGGGAGGAACATGGTGTCCCGCCCTTTCACCGGGAGGGATGGTCCATGCGCCCTGCATGGGAAGTGTTTAATCTGGTTGTAAAAAGGTTCCTGAAGCTTTCCACCATCTTCGAACATTCTGAAAAAGGCCGGAAACGTGCATTCACTTTATTTCCTTTGTAACAAAGCCCGGGAAAACCCTCCTCGATTGCAGCGGCAGAACGGCCTCCCCCAAACCTCTGATATGCGATGTTTCCACCCCGAATTCCAGCCTCACATGTTTGGGCCCTGTATGAAAAAGGAAAGGCCATTAAAAGATTTTTGATGATCCAGGGAGACAGAAGTACTCCCCTTTAACTTTGATGCACCAGTGGCACTCATGCTGACACCCCCCGTTTTTAGGGGGCCCTTCGAGGAGCCACTTATTTGTCAGCGCCAGGGCTACGGGGTTAAAACGTCATTCCACGCTTCTGCCTGAACAGACTAAAAAATCTGTCTGGGGAGGGGGCTGGGGAAAGGGGGGGACTACTCCGGGGCCCCATGATTTCCGGTGGGGGTGCAATGGGGGGGAGGAGGAGGAGAGGGCATTTGGGGGCAAAGCATTTTCTGTGAAATGAGTGGGTTTTTCTACCCAGGGACAAGAAGGAGGGGCAGGGGCAGCTGGGGGAGGTGATGGAGATGAGGAAAAAGAGGCGATGATCCCAAGCACCGTGGGAGTATACAGTGGAAAAGGAGGCGGGAGCCCCCCCGAGTCCCCTTGTGCAGATTTTCCCGCAGCATGCTTATTTGCCTGGAGTGACAGCCGAAAATCAGCATCCGGGGAGGGATACTTCTGGCTCTCCCCCCCAAATTTGGGCCCCTCGCTACCGGGCCAAAATGGGGCTTTTTTCCCCCCATATTGAGAGGAAACAAACTCAAATACAAAGGGAAATCCCCGTAAAACATTGGCCGCTGCTTTTTGTTCGGCATTTTTTCCCCCCCTCTGACAGGGCCGCCCGGGGGGTTTTCCCCACGCCAAAATACTACTGCCGCCCCGGGTGCTGGGGGACGGTGGGGGGGGTAGGGGCCGTACCAGCTCCACAGCATAACCTAAATCGGAGTCCTAATGAGCAGCTTTTCCTTCACCCCCTAGTGAGGAGGGCAGTTACCAGCAGCACAGCAGCAGACCTGGGGCATTCCCTGAAACCCAAAAGGGTTGTGGCCCCACTTGGGCAGCACTCTGCCACCCCAGTTAGAAGATCCCTGGACTACTGGGGGAGCCAAAATGGGGTTGGCCCCAAAATTGCCGAGTTTGCAGTGGGGAAAACGCCTGCCCGGCCTAGTGTGGGGATCAAGCGGGTGAGTGGGCGGGGGCCACGTTACCCCAAGGGGAACCCCTTTTCCACGGGAAATGTTGAAAAACGACCTTTTCAAGAAAGAATCAGGGGTGGATCGCCAGGATTTTCCCCACCCAATGCCTTAGCGATCTGGGGTTTAAACTACCCTGCCCGCCACTATTCTGATCCGCCACCCCCGATGCCACACATCTGCTGATAGTTTCTCCATCTGCCTACCCCCCGCTTTACCAGGAATGGGATTGCCACCCACCTCAACACTCTGTCATTGTGCCACTCATGTGCTCATTGGGTGCTTTTCCTGCTGTTTCTGTTGCCGGACATCCACACTGTGCATTGTCCCTCTGGGGGCCTGGTACTGTTTTTTTCCCCCCCTCCAAATCATTGTGCCACCCTGACCTCATGCTGTTGCCCTGTCATCCCTCCACTCTCGCATGTGCCCCTGCCTACCTCAGCTGCTGCCGCCGTGACCCCCGCTCCAAACATTGTGCCCCCTGGCCTAATACTATTTGCCACCTGCAGAAAAGTCATTGTCCATCTCTGACCTCATCTGCGCCGTGACTCCTGTCGGCCCCACACTGTGTCATTGTGCCACTGTCTGCCTCATGCTGCGGCCCCGGGTGCTGCCGGGCCCCCACACTGTGGCCCCACCCTTTTTTTTGCCACCCCAGAATTTTTCTTTTGCCACTGTCTGACCTAACGCGCCGTGGCTGCTGCCGTGCCCTCCCCACTGTGTCATTGCCACTGTCTACCTTTCTGCTGCTTTGCTCCCCCCGCCCCCTCCCACTGTTCATTGTACCCCCTTTGGCCCACTCCTTTTTGCCAGCTCCAAATTTGTCCCTTGTCCACTGCCGACCTCATACTGCTGCCCCCTGTGACCCCCCACTGTGTGATTGTGCCACCGTGCCCTAATACTGTTTTTCCACCTTCAAAAGTCATTGTGCCACTGTCCCCCCCCCATACTGCGCCGCCTGACCTCCACACTGTATCTTGTCCACCCCTTTTGGCCTAAACTGTTTTGGGCCGCCTCCATAATTCATTTTGCCACGCCGACCTCATACGCTGCCGCCGTGACCCACCACACGTGTGATTTTGCCACTCGTGGCCAATACTGTCCTTTTCCGCCCCCCATAATGTCATTGTGCCACGTCTGACCTCATACCGCTGCCGCCGTGACCTCCACACTGTTGATTTTGCCCCCTGTGGGCCCAATACGTCTTGCCGCCTCCATAATGCATTGGGGGCCACTGTCTGACCTCATACGCTCCGCCTGACCCCCCACACGGTATCATTGTGCCACTCTTGGCCTAATACTTTTTTTCCGCCTCCATAAATGTCATTGTGCCCCTGCCGACTCATACTGCTGCCGCCGTGACCTCCACACTGGTGATTGTGGGCCACTCTGTGGGTTAATACTGTTTTTTTTTTTTTTTTTTTTCCGGGCCCCATAATGTCATTGTGCCACTGCCTGACCCAACTGCTGCCGCCGGGCCTCCACACCGTGTGATTTTTTTGCCACTCCCTTTCCTAATACTGTTTTGGCCACCTCCAAAAATGCCCTTGTCCACTGTCTGACCTCAACTGCTGCCGGGCCGTGACCTCCACACTTGTATTGTGCCCCTCTGTGCCCCAAAACTGTTTTTTTTTTTTTTCCCCCTCCATAATTTTATTGTGCCACTGTCCCGACCTCATACTGCTGCCGCCGTGACCCCACACTGTATCTTGTGCCACTCTTGGCCAAACTGTTTTGGCCCCCCCCATAATTTATTGTGCCACGCCTGACCTCATCTGCCCGCCCCTGCCTTCCCCCACTGTGTGATTGGCCACCTTGGCCTAAAACTGTTTTTTCCACCCCCAGATTCCATTGTGCCACTGTCGACCTCATACTGCTGCCGCCGTGACCTCCACATTGTGTGATTTTGCCCCTCTGGGCCCAAACGTTTTTGCCGCCTCCAAATTCATTGTCCCCTGCCTACCTCATGCTCTCTGCCGTGACCTCCACACGTGTGATTGTGCCACTCCCCTTTGGCCTAATACGTTTTGCCGCCTCCAGAATGTCATTGTCCACGCCGACGTCATGCGCGGTCTGCCATCGTCACCCTTTCCACCTCTGTCACTAATGTTGCCACCTGAGCCTCAGCTTGTTTTTTTCCAGCTTTCGCAGCATGACTTTACCTAAAATTTCCCCCCTTTAGTTTTTTTGGGCAGTTTTTGCCCCTTTTTAAATGCCCCCCGGGGGAATTTTATAGTGAAAACGATTCAAAGGCGGGGGCAGTCATGTGCGGCATACTAAAACACAACATTGTATGAATCCAAACCAAGCTCCCCTGCATATTAAGCATGGCACAACGTTTTTTTCACACCCCCAGGCCCCTGGGGGAGCCTGGAATAGCTGTTTTTTTAAAAGGATTCGTGCCGAAGTAATTTACCGAAACGAATTTTGTCGAAAAAACGGCAATGACCCCGGAACCGAATTTTTGAGAAATTCGGCCATCCATAAGAACCAATTGGCCCTAAAAAGATTTTTATTCCTGACCCCAAATTCCATCAACTAGTCCCAAATTTTTTTATGTCTGAAACAATAAATATTATTTAGAAAAACTTTTTATAAGGCTTTCTTGAAACTTTTAACTGTTCCTGCTGTAACCAACTCCCAAGTTGGCTATTCCACAGATTTGCAGTTCTTATGGTAAAGAAAGCTTTTCTCCTCTGATGATTGAATCCTTTTTCTCCAGACAGAAGTAATGTCCCCTTTTCTTTTGAGGGGGTTTCACATGAAACAGCTTTTCTCCATACTTTTGAGGGATCATTTATTTGTTTAAAACAAATTTTAAACATTTTTCCTATAGTCATCTTTTCTCAAACTCAATAAAAACTCCCTCATAACAAATGACCCTTCCCCCCTTTTTATTTTGGGTTCCGTTTTTTCACTCTCTATAGCGCCATTACATCCTTTCTATAAACTGGAGCTCAAAAATTAACAGCATGTTCCAAATCAGGCCGCACTAATGCTTTATATAGCGGTAATATTTTCCACAAGTCCCCTGCTTCTTTAATGCACGCTAATATCCTGTTGGCCTTAAAGGGAAATGATTGACATTGCATGCTGTTCTGTAGTCTATGATCTATTATAATTATTGTTATCATTACTAGCTACAAATTATTTTAAAAAGTCTACTTTTATAATTTCTTTTCTAATAAACTAATTAGGAGAGCTCCGAGGCTCCCCCATAAAATTTCAAGTGTCTTTTGTGCTGTATACATGTGATGTTGCATGGTTTCCACACCAAATGTACACTCCCAAGGAAATACTAAAACCTAACCTTAAGCTCAAACAGGAACCCAAACAGCTTCCATGTTTGTTTTAGAACTAGAGATTTTGCTCCATGCCTTTTGTGAACATAGGGTGACAGGCCAGTTCTAAATAGCTTTAAGACAGTGTAGAATGTGCCAGAATGTATGAACATGTTCTTCTGGGGTTCATACATACAGGCAAAACTCGGGCTCAGGCAGAACATCTTTAACTTTGTCTGGCTGTTCTAACTATAATGTACCCCGATCATACATGTTGCCCATAATTTCTTTTCAAAAGAAAAAGATTTATGGCACTTTTTGCATTAAGTGAATGGGTGCTCGAAAAGCAAATTTTCATAGTGATACAGATCAACAGCTTCCTTTCATTGCAATTTCAATTTTTTTTTATGTATTAAAGTAGTCATCTGTTTGTTAACAGTCTATTTAGTACTATAAGTTGAGTTAGTGTGTTCAAAATGGTGACATATTATTACATAACGTTCCGGTCTTTCCAGGACCTTAGTCATACAAGCTGCCACAATTGAATCTACCATGTCATAGATTCATGCTGGAATCCCTCCTTATATTGGAAATTGCCCCCTTCTAACACCTTGAATGATGATACAGGAGCAAGGGACCTGTCTTTTCCTCATAGACGAAAGTACCAGGGGTGAAAACCAACCCTCCCAGGAGTTAACAGATCCATGTCAGTGGTTGGGAGTAGTGTTGAGCGATGATTATCAACAAAGTTGAAATCGGCACGGTTTTTATGTTGATCGGAATTTTTTCGATCACAGGCTTTAAATTTTTTTTTTTTAGTGAAAATCTCGCATAATCTTTTAAAATATTGCCCATTTTTCCGCCGCTTGCTGTCGTTTTGGCGGCCAGCAAATCAGCTTAAGAATAGAGCAGGGTGACTGGTGTAAAACATCATGACTGGGATGTGTATGGTTGTGATTGGCTGGAAAAATCACATACCCCTTCGTTTTACATAGAACACCCTTCCTGTTCAGCATCAGTGTGTGTCTGTGTCTCATAAAGCAGGACGTGTGCTAGTCTCTCCTCAAACAGCTCAGCGAAACAGTTTTTCTTTGTTCACACAGACAACTATGCTTTTAGCTGTGAACATTAGAACATAGGTAGATTAGAAAATTTCAGTTTTTAGTTACTTAGGCTAAGAATTTTAAAGAAACATCTAGCGCTGTACAGCCGCAGGGGGAGGAGGGGAGGGATGCGGGAGAACACAGACAGACAGGGTGGCAGGCTTTTGAAAGGAGAGTTTTGTTGAAAGACCCATCTTGTACTTTTATTGCCATACAGAAATTTGCTAATAATTGGTGTTGTATTTCATTGGTGCAAAAACCACCTATTATTATCAGTACACAATTTAATTACGTGTTTTTCACTTTGGCGCAGCCCAGTTTTGTTCAAAGACTCACTTTGTACTTACAATAGGATACAGAACCTTTCTAGTCACCGTAGGTGTATTTCATAGTTGCAAAAACCTCGTTTTATTATCCGTACACAATTTTATTAGGTTTTGTTCACTTTGGCGCAGGCCATATTTGTTAAAAGATCCGTCTTGTACGGATATTACCATACTGAAATTTGCTAGTAATTGGTGTTGTATTTCATAGGTGCAAAAAAGACCTATTATTATCAGTGCACATTTTAATTACGTGTTTTTCACTTTGGCGCAGCCCAGTTTTGTTGAAAGACCCATCTTGTATTTGTATTACCATACAGAAATTTGCTATAATTTGCAGGTGTATTTTCATAGGTGCAAACCCACGACTTACTTATCCTTATACATTTCCAATAGGTGATTTTTTACTTTGGTGCGGTCCCAGTTTTTTTTCAAAGTGGCCAACTTGGGTACTTAAATTAGTGAATACATATTTTTTTGTAGTTACTGTTGTGTATTTCATTGGTGCAAAAACCACCTGATTGTATAATCCGTGTAACTTTTAAATAGCTCGTATTGCACGTGCTGCGTTCTAGTTTTTTTTTCAAATAGCCACTTTGTACGACAATGTCTGAAAGAAAAATTTTCTAGCAACTGTTCTTCGTTTGCAATGCTGCAAAAAACGCAATTTCTCATCCGTGTAACTTTGAATATTTTATTTGCGCTCGTTGAATCTCAGTTTGCGCAGATAGCGCACTTTTAATGATAGTTTGTTGAAAACTATTAATTCCTAGTCCTCTACCTGGCAGCTTGTACAAATCCCTGGGACTGAATGAATAACACTGTTGATTTTATTCTTACGTTCTTCCACTAGGACCACATTTCACAGGTATTCGCTAGAAACATTCAGTTTTTTTTTTCTAATCCTAGTTGCTGTAGGAAATTATAGGGATTAAGAATACTGTAGATTTTGCCATCTTTAATAAAAGACGTCAAAACTCTTCCATACTTTCTAAATTTTTATCTTTCTGAACCTGGAGCGAAATCATGAGTAAGCCGAAGCAAAATAGGGGTTAGGACATGGTGGCAGAGGTACAAGAGAAGGTGGCTCCCTTCCAGTGCTGGTGACAACACGCATGCCAGCGGGTCATCGTTTTGCAGGACCGTCAGCCTGGTCATCGCTGGGATCAGGGCCCAGTGATCCTCAGTACCGAACAGCGTCGCAATGCTGTTATTCAGTGGTTAATTGCAACCTGCATACCAGCAGTCTTACCTCCTCATCCTCCCAGTCACGGCCACAAATGTCATCTTAGCACATCCGCAGCCGTCCAACATGAAGCGAAGGCAGCCCCCAAATGTCAACTCAGTGGTTAATCCATTTTCTGAGACCTCTTAGAGTGACAAAATGCGTGGTTGGGGTCAGTAAGGCAATTAAAAAGAGAGGCCAAAAGAGAGATGATTTTAGTCACTGCTCTGACCCCAGTACTGATGCCAATCAGAAGGAGGAAAAGGAAGCCTTCAATCGGCAAAAATCCCGGCGGTCGGCCAACCGCCTTGCAGTGTCTTCTTGCTTATAGCCCGCAGCTCCTGGATGCACGAATTGTCAGGACAACCAAGGTCACCTTGTTGAGATATTTGATGACGACATAGCGGATCCAACGTGTCTTATTGCTTGTGAGCGCTTCAAACACAGGACTGAGAGGAAGACGATGGGCAAGTGTCCCGTACGGCTATGACTCCCGTCCACAAAAAGTGGGAGAGGGCGTCGCAGAAGTCGCTAGATGATTCAGCAAGCCACTATCAGCGTAAAACACTGCTCCTCGCTTATCGCGCATCGTAAAGGTCCATGACCTCTTCAAGCTTGCCTTTTTCGAGCAAGCCTCTGATGTCACCTAGCGATGTCAAGTAATGCCGCCTATGCCGTAAACGCATCAGTTATAGGCAAGGAATCTTAGATGTTTTAACCACCACCAACTTGTCTAGTCCACATGGCATCGAATGCATGAGTTTAAATGGAGGCAACACTAGGCCAAAAAAGGCCACACCGATGCCGGCAGTCCAAACCACTGTCACACCCTCTGTCACCGCCTCCTCCGCCACCACCAAGCGTCCTCAGCTGCCCCAAAGTGTCTCATCTCATGTCAGATGATCAGCCTCTTGCATTCAGCCTCCACCGACGGCCGAGTACCACCATCAACCACCAGAGATCCATCCCCAACCCTTTTCCTTCAACCATTTGATGACCTGCACGCCTTACAGCGGCCATTCCTTGCAGCTAACCTCTGTCTTCCCAGGTTGGGAGCAGAAGGAAACACTTTAACCCAAACCATCATGCCCAAAGCCAAAACCTGAATGTCAGATTGCCCAGGCTTTTGTCCTTGGAAATGTTGCCTTTCCAGGTCTGTGAACCAGATGGTCCGCCACTCATGGCCCCTGCCTTCCCCCAAAACGAGATGCCGAGCAGGCATTTCTTTGCAAGGAAAAGCTGTCCCTGCCCTGGCCAGCCACGTGTCATCTAACATTTTAAGCACGTTGTCTGCATCTGTGCCTGGAAAAGTCATCTACCACCGACACATGAAATAGTAAACACGGCCAAGGCCGCTATATCTTCTGTGACAGCTCACTGGAGGTTGAGCTGGTTGGATGTCTCTGTGGTACGGTGGCTCTCAGGCTTGGCGCATGCTCTTCAAAAGCGCAGGTAATGGGCAGGATTCTTTCCCCCAAGGTCCGTCTGAAGTGCACAACTTGCCCAGAGAAACCAGGCCGTGTTGAAATTAATCTGTCTGGAGACCATCCACACACAGGTCAGGAGCTGTGGACGGCTCACCTCAACGAGACCAAGCGCTGGCTGGGTGACAAGAAAGAAAAGGGCACCTAGCAAATCCTTGTCAATAGCACGCTAGACCTCTTGACCAACGTAAATCAAAAAACAATATAAAGAGGAAAGAAATGGTCCTAAAAAATAACTTTTATTAAATATATTAAAAATATATCACAACACCTCTCAAAAAGCTGTGGGAGAAAAGAGGAAACACATGGGTGGGACCAGAAAAACATCCAAAGACTGGCCCTGAAACCCTAATATACCCTTACCTAAATAAAAAAATACAGGATATTCGCCCCGATAAGGGCGTTCCTGTCCGCAGCCTTACCCTAGTTTGAAAAAAACCCTATTACTCCTTATGGTCCTGTCCCAACATGTTTCAATCATCCATAATATCATCAGGGGACAGTACGGAAAATATTCAATGGACCAAATGTATGGGTATACTATCAAGACAATAGTTGCAATGATGTAAGGCAAAAATACAACAAATAGATAAATGCTTGATGGGAGCTAATAGTGGCATCAACGAATTGCCACCATAGTATACTGCGTTTGTATAATACAGTATAAGGTACCTTATGTTTAACCGGCACGATGTCACAGAAACAGAACAAGTCTTTTGGAAAACAGACAGCATAGAGAAGAGATTAACCACACTGGTGACATTGTAACCTTCAGCACCACCTACAGTATCCAATTTAAACAAATTGTTTCTATCATCAAGAAACATTTGCCAGTTTTACGTGTATCTGAAGAATTGCAGGATATGCTAGATATGGGTATTATATATGTTTCTAAAAAAGCACCCACTTTAGGTTCTCTGCTTTTCCCTAGTTTTTTCAATCCTACCTCCACCCTACAGAGCTCTTGGTTAAGTAATACGGGCTTTTATAGGTGTGGACACAAAATATGCACAGCATGTCGTTTTTGCCACAATTCAGACCATTTCATCTCTTTTTCAACAGGTAAAAGCTACCGCATTAATAAAATTATAAATTGCAATAGTAAATTTGTAGTTTACCTGGTGAGTTGCACCATATGCAAAGTGCAATATGTAGGATGCACCTCTTGTCCACTCAAGGTCCGAATCAGGCGACATCTCTCAGATTCTTATAAAACCAATAACATCAGCAGTATCTCTATGGTCTCCAAACATTTTTTGGAGACACATGGAGGGGATGTCAGCGGTTTTTCATTCCTAGGCATAGAGAAGATGACACACTCGCCGCGGGGTGGTGATCTGCTCCGCAAACTTCTCAGTAGAGAGTCCCGCTGGATTTTCGATTTCGACACTAGACTCCCCAAAGGTCTTAATATTAAACAGGATATTATGTATTATTATTAGTCTTTTTCCACTATGTTTGATGTATTTATGTATGTTCATTTACGTTGTTTTATTTCTTCACACGTGCTGTGGTTCTCATAGGTAGACTCACAGCACGTGATTTAAGTCATCTGGTATTTAAACGAGCATACGTCATCTGTAACTTTAGCTACGATTAAGAAGCTTCGGCTTCGAAACGTGTCATTCTCCTCTAACGCATGCTATATTTTTTGCTCTTCCATGCATGGGTCCATGTATTTTTGCATGTTTTTTTATCCTTTGTATTCAATAAAATTTATTCATTTTTAAATATACTATTGGGTAGTGGATATCGCAGCGGCACTTGGACTTCTTTGGATGTATTTGGGCCACAAGGCAGTGGCGCTGCCTGACACTATCCTTCCCTAGGAGCATTGATGTGCAGGTGAGCATACCCATTTTGTTGTTCATACACTGCAGGGTTATCTTATAGCCGGACAGACCCACCAGGCTGTAGGGAATACAGAGAAGGGAGGGGGTATAAGATACTAAGCTTCAGCTGCAAAGTACATGAAGCAACCCACCATTACTATATCCACCCATGTAACTTACTATTCAGTCCAGAAGTACGAGTCATCTCCCGCCCTGTAAGGGCATCACAGCGTCGGCTGTATATAAGACGCCGAGGACTGCAAGCGCACGGAAGATAAAGGCGCGCTCCCGGCGTCTCTATGACGTAACTCAGTGCGTCCAAGGCAGAGAGCTGCTCCGAGACTGCATCCCTGGTTACGGCGCATGCGCAGACACAGGATAGTGCCGAACCCTATGCGGGACGTGTCAGCGATACAGTGAAGCTGAGCAGATAGATTTAAACACTGCTCAGATGACACAGAGTAAAATAGCATTTAATGGCGAGAATTCAAGACTAATTAACTGCTCTAAACCACCCCAAAGGACAATGAGGTCTACATAGATGCCATAGTAGACTTGCACAGTCAAAAGACACTGCACAAATAGAAAATCGACCGGAGATTCAATCAACACTAGGCAAAAAAAACGGGGGGGGGGGGGAACCTAGAAGTAACTGCTGAAATCCAATTGATCATTTAGCCCTTTTGGGGCCTTGGTGTTTAAGGTGAACGTCCAGAAACATTCTTTCTGCAACAGCAGTTTATCCAAATTTCCACGTCTTTGAGAAAGAGAGACACGATCAATGCCCCTCCATTTGAGGCACTTGGAGTTGCCCCCACGCATGTATGTGTATGTGCCGTGAAATGGGTGTGTTCCGTTGGTGGCGGACATCACCCAAATGCTCCCCAATCCTTCGGCGCAACTGTCTCGTGGTTTTTCCCACATACCTCAATCCACAACTACAGGTTACCAGGTACACCACATATGTAGTCTTACAATTAATGAAGTGTTTAATCTGAAAAACCTTCATACCTGTGTCGTCCGAAAATGTATTTGTCTTTTCCACAAAGCCACAAAAGGAGCAGTCCCCACATTTAAAGGAACCGTTTGGTCTAGTTAGCCACATGTCTTTCTTTGGGTTCACAAAGTGGCTATTGACCAGACAGTCCCTTAAGTTTCTCCCCCGTCTATAAGATATCGAGGGGGCCTCACCAATGCAATCCCCTAGATCAGGGTCCATCTTCAATACATACCAGTGTTTTTTCAGGATCTATCTGACCTGAGGGGCTGCATTATCAAAAGTACCCACGACACACACCAATGTTTCTTGATTATGACTCAAGGAATTTTTGGGTATCAGTAATTGGGCCCGGTATTTAGTCAACGCATGTTGGTATGCGTGTCTCAGTATGTAATCTGGATAACCCTTAGCCAGAAAGCGTGATCTCAAAATGCTAGCCTCTTTCTTAAATTCTTCAAGGGAAGAATAGTTGCGTCGAAGACGCAAAAACTGTCCACGTGGAATCCCCCTCTTAAGGGGTGTAGGGTGACAGGTCTCCCAACGTAAACGGGAGTTTGTGGCTGTGGGTTTACGATAAATGGTGGTTGTTAACTCCCCACCCTGACTTCTGCAGATGTAGATGTCGAGGAATGGCAAAAAATCGGAAGAAATTTCAAAAGTAAATCTCAGATTAAACGTATTCACATTCAGATTTTGTACAAACTGGGTAAATTCTTCTCGTGAGCAATTCCAGACGATAAAAATATCATCAGTAAATCTAGCCCATAGGACTATACAGTCAGAGAACGGAGGGAGAGAGTCACCAAAGACTACGGACGTCTCCCACCAGCCCAGGTACAGATTTGCATAAGCCGGGGCGCAGGAGCTGCCCATGGCTGTACCCTGTAGCTGGTGGAAGACGTCCCCATCGAACAAAAAGTAATTCCTTGTGAGGGTGAATTGCAAGAGGTCACCCACAAACTTGTTGTGTGCCCTTAGATGTAACCCTCTAGAGGAGAGAAAAAACTGAGTCCTAATGAATGGGGTATCGACGTGTAGAGGGCCTCCACATCAATACTTGCCAAAAAGGCTCCCTCGCCAATTGATAAGCCCTCAATACTCTTCAATAGGTCGGTAGTATCCCTAATGAAGGATGGTAGGGCTTCCACAAATGATGCCAATATGTGATCCAAATAAATGCCACAGTTCTGACAGAGAGCCCCTACCCCAGAGACAATGGGATGACCCCTCAGAGGAGACACCCCCTTGTGGACCTTGGGCAAGGCATAAAACGTGGCAACCCTTGGTGTACGTGGATATAAGAAATCATATTCAGCTTGGTCAATAAGTTCCATCTCTTTTGCCTGTGTTAGTAAACTTTATAATTCTGATTGAAAACCCACAGTAGGATCTGATGACAAACGTACATAACAATTTTTGTCCGATAATAGACTAAGACACATCTCCCGATATTGTTGACAATTCTACACCACAATGTTGCCCCCCTTATCAGAGGCTTAATACATAAATCACGGTTTCTTGATAAGGCCTCCAATGCTACCCGTTCCGACTTCGAGTAATTGGTCCATTTGGACTCTTTTATATTGGACGATTCTTTCAGAACTAGGCCCAAAAATACATCTATGCAGTGGGTGACAAGAACCTTGTGCCAGGCAAGGTGGTGTGCGATAACAGTCGAAATCTGCTGGCTGCCCTTAATATCGGTAGGCTGGAGCACATCCCTTGCCTGGCACACGTCATGAACCTTGTCGTCCAGAAATTTCTAAAAGCGCTACCCGGGTCGGGACTGCCTGCTGAGGAAGGCTCGAGGTCTGAGTTCGCACCCTGCTTCGTCCCGCCTGGCTGCGTTGCAGCGTCAGCTCGGCCTTCACGTCAACCGTCTCATTGTTGACGTGGCAACACGCTGGTATTCCACCCTCCACATGCTCCAGCGATTGTGGCAGCAGCGCAATGCCATTACGCAGTACGAAGTGACACATGGCCTGATAAGCAGCCGTGCGGACCTCGGGGTGTTGAGCCACCGAGAGCGGAGGCAGGTGAAAGAGCTCTGCACCATCATTGCCAGTTTGAAGAAGCCACCAAAATGGTCAGTGCGGACAAATTTCCCTTGTCGCATGAGCATTATGGGTTTTCATAGTTCTGGAAAAGGGTTTGTTTTGGGCACCTGAAACATCAGGTCCCCCAGCGACGGAGGAGGAGGCGGGCACAGATTTGGGGGCCCTGGGGCCTTTCTCCCCCGTCGAAATCCACAAGGCCCAAAAGGGTTTCCCCAAATTTTAAACGGTCTTCATTAGGCAGGGTTTTGGGTCCAGGGGGTATTTCAAGGGGGGCCCCCAGCTCCCCCAGGGGGGCATCCATCTGAGGCCCAATTTAGGCCCGTGGTTTAAGCTGTTTCCGGGGGGGAAGCGGAGGAGGAGGGAAGGGGAAATTTCCCGGGGCACCGACCGTTTCCGACCTCCCCGCCTTGGAAAGAGGGGTTGGGGGGCAAATTTTAGGCGGAGGAGGAAATAGGAAGATGAGTTTGCTAGTGCCCTCGACCTAGAGGGCTTGGGAAATTTAAGGGGTTCCCCTCTCACAGGGGGTGCCCTTGGGTGTTTCCCTTTTCCCCCAAAAATTATCTTCCTTTAAACCCTCAAAATGAACAACCGTTACTGGGTTTGGGCCCCCCCTCCCGGATCCCCCGGGACAAAACAAAACTCCCGCACTTTCCTTCCCCCCCACCCAAATGAGATAAAATGCAAAGGGAAAAGGAGGAACCCTTGCTGATTTTTCCAAATTGAGCAAACGTTTTTCCCCGGGTTCACGTTCTTCAAATGTCCGGGAAAAAGGTTTGAACAAAAATTTAAAAAAGACGGACCGCAATAAAAGTTTCCAATTTGCCGTAAACGGAGCAGCAGGCCCCAAATTTTGGGAGAACCTAATGGGTGACCTCTGGCCCAAACTTTAAATTTAAATACCTTACCAAGCTTTTAAAAAGCAGGGCACACATCCAAAAACACAGAGACCAAACTTTTAAAATCATGGTGCCCGGGCAAACCCGCGTTTTAAAAAACCGATGGGTTTTTTGGGTGTGTTTCCAGAAACCCCCTTTACTTCTGGGTATCCCTAATGGATTTTAAAGGCCCCCAGCTCGCTTGCCCGCCAAAAAGGTGTTTTTTGCCCCGCAACCAAACGTCATATCTGAGGGAAACCCTTTTCCCCCGCTGGGGGAGGGCATTTCGACAAAAGCATCCGGCTTTCCATAGATAATGTGGATCGTTTTGAATTTCATCAAGATGAATTTAGGGATGGACTCTGATGTTGGGTTTTGGCCCCAAAATTTCCCAGGTCAAAGATTAGTTTTTCCGGTTACTTCATATTCCTCTTTTAAAAAAGGGAAAAGGGTTTCCCCTTTTAATAAAAAAAATTTTTAAAAAACATTTCTTACTGCAATTTTTTTTCTCAGTTCCCAAAATTCTTTTTCCTGGTTTTTTCTTTGGGAAGATGTAAAAAACACCAAAGGTTTTTTGACAAAAAAATATCCATTTACCACTTCCAAACTTTAGAATTTTTCGCCCTTTCAAAAGGTTTTGGGGTCAAAGTTGCTGTTTAGATCGCTTTTTAATCAAAGGGCCTTTGGGAAAAAAATTTTGGCTTTTAAATGGCATTTTTTCCCTCCAAATTTTTTTTCGTGGCAAAAAAGTCATTTTTATAATTTTTTGGGTTATTGGGGCTGTGAGATCACTATTTAAACATGGTCCTTTGGAACAGGGAAAAATGGTTCTAAGGGAAAATTTTTCCCTCACAAATTTTTTAAAAGTGGGTGGAAAAACCTTTTTTTTAATTTTTTTTGGGGTCACGGTTGGGGTAGATACAGCTTTTAAAACATGGGCCTTTGGGAAAAAGAAATGTGGCATCAAATGGCCCTTTTTTCCCCCCACAATTTTTTTAAAAGTGGGTGAGAAAATCCCCTTTTTTTATTTTTTTGGGGCAATTTCCCCTTTTTAAAAGCGCAATACTACAGGTCCATTTTTAAAAAAAAATGTTGGGGTTTTCCCAACAGACATTTGTTCTTCACAATTTTCCCAAAAAGTGGCCTCAAGGGTCCCTGTTTTGAATTTTTGGGGGCATTTTGCTTTTACCCTGCAGCTATACTAAAAGGTCCTATTGTAAAAAAAGTTTGGGTTTCCCAACGACATTTGTAATTTGGGCCATTTGGACTCTTTTTTATTTGGCCCCGATCTTTCAGAACTAGGCCCAAAAAACAAAAAATGCAGTGGGTGACAAAAACCTTGTGCCGGCAAGGTGGGTGTGCGATAAAGTTCGAAATCAGCCCGGCTTCCCCTTTTGATCGGTTTGGTGGGGGCAAAATTCCCTTGCCTTTGGGATATGTTATGAACCTCGGGCGTCCAGAAATTTTTTTAAAACGCTACTGGGGCTGGACTGCCGGGTGAGGAAGGCTCGAGGTTGAGTTTTTCCTTCCGCCCTTTTGCCCCTGATTTGTCCCCGCCTGGCTGGCGTTGCAACGGGCAAACCCGGCCTTCCCGTTTAACCGTCCCCATTGTTGAAGGGCAAATGTGGAAATTTCCCCCCTCCACATGCTCCAGCGATTTTGGCAGCAGGGGCAATGCCATTTGCAGTACGGAAATTGACACTTTGGCCCGACAAGCAGCGGGGGGGGCGGAACCCCGGGGTGTTGAGCCACCGAGAATTGGGGGGCAGGGGGAAGAGGCTCGCAAACCCTCCTTGCCATTTTGAAGGGAAACCCCCAAATGGTTTTTTTTGTGCGGCAATGCCCTTGTCAGCCAAAGAGCATTGTGGGTTAACAAACGTTCTGGAACGATCGTTGGCCTTTTGAAAAAATCAGGTCCCCCAGGACGGAGGAGGAGACGGCACAGATCGGACTGACCCTTTCTCTCCGCGAACCCAAAAGGGCCCCGAAAGTTTCTAAATTTTATCGGTTTTATTAGGCAGTTTGGGGTCCGGGGGCAGTGCATGGGGCGCCTCACTCCGGGTGAAATTTTGAGGCAAGTCAGAGCTTGTTGAAGCTTCCCGGGGGAAAGCGGGGAGGAGAGGAATTCCGGGAAACCCACGTTACCGAAGCCCCCCTTGGGAAAAGAGGTTGGCGCGAATTTGAGCGGAGGGGAAGTGAAAAAATGTTTGCTAGTCCCCCCCGACTAAGCTTGGGAAATAAAGGGGTTTATGCCTTTGGACGAAATGTGGCTTCTAAGTGGCATTTCTCCCTCACAATTTTTAAAAAAGTGGCTGAAAAGCATTTTATTAATTTTTTTGGGTCTGCTGCTTAAATGCGCAAAACTACAGGTCCCCTTATTAAAAAAATTTTTTTTCTAAAAGACATTTTTTTTCTTCACAAATTTTCAAGAGTGGGTAAGGGTCTGTTTTGAATTTTTTGGGGCATTTTCTGTGAAATGCAGCTAACTACAGGCCTATTTTAAAAAATGTTTTTCTAAAAGACATTTTTTCTTCACAAATTTTCAAAAGTGGTCAAGGGGCTGTTTTGAATTTTTGGGGGGTGTTGCTGTGAAATGCAAAATTAAAAGGCCTATTGTTAAAAAAAAGTGGTTTCTAAAAGAATTTTTCTTCACAATTGCAAAGTGGTCAAGGGTGATGGTGCTGTCAGAAACAGGAATAGGGATGACCAGTTAAAACCCCCAGAAGTTTGCGTTAAAAACATGCATATTAACGTCAGGGGGCCTTTTTTGGCCCCCCTGCACATAAAAGTAGAAAAAGACACTTAAATAACTTTTTAAAGTTTTTTCAAAATTGCTCAAAAAAAAATGAATAGTGGGGCAACATTTTAATTATAAATTTTTCAAGAAAACACCCAAAAAAACTTTTTTTTTCCCCAAATTTTTACGCAAAAAACATGAAAAACCAAAAAATGCATAGAAATCTATAGCAAACTGCTGCAGCTACATTTTTATTCTAACTTTCTTTTCTATCATATTAGTTTCCAACAATTTGACTGTTATTTTTTTAGAAGATGTTCTTTGCAAAAAAATTTCCTTTCAAGGGAACAAAATCGCCAGTTTTCCCCTCTATGTTTTTGGACACATGAAACAACGCTTTCCTTTTTTTTTTCTCCTGGCTCTGGAATAATCTGAAACTGTACGCCACACCGTTTCATTGCTTCTTTAGTTTGCTTTGGCAAGCATTTCAAGTCGCTTCGCTCTATCATGTGAGGCATTACAAGTTCATGACAAAGGTCCTTCAAGAATAAGCGTCTCCTGTCCTTCCTCTGTGCATGAAATTCCGGATGAGTTTCTGTATAAATAATGAATGAATTTAGGGCTGCTACATCAAGCATATTTGAAAATAGTACTACAGGCTATCGTTTTGTTTGCCTCTTATACGAATATTCTCCCACCATCTCATCCATTTTATCTACACCTCCTTTTGTTGCATTGTAATGTAGGATGATTTCTGGTTTCAATTTTTGGTTATTGCTGTCAACACTGCAATCGTGATGCATGGTACTGAGTAAAATTACAGATTTCTCCTTCTTCGCCTTGTAAGATACCAAAGTCGCTTTGTTATTGAATCCAAAGACACTCTCATAAAGTGCTCGCTGACGATTGTGTTTGAGTGCTGCTGGAATTTCTCGTCTGTTTTGCTTTATAGTACCAACAAGTGTAATAGCTTTTGCAAACAGAAAATTTGAATATTGGAACAGCAAGAGTTTTGACTATTTCAGACCCCAGATCCTTCTTTACTGGTGCACCAACCTCTTTGCCACAGTAGATTACGCCATTTATGCCATAATAATTTGTAGAATCACACATCCAGAAGATTTTTATTCCATACTTGGCTGGCTTGCTGGGCATGTGTTGTATGAATTTGCAGCATCCTCTGAATTGTACAAGTTGCTCATCTACAGTAACATTAGTACTAGGATTGTAAAGTTTTGTGCAATTTTTGATAAATATGTTCCAGATTAACTGATAGGGGCTAATTTTGTCTGTTTCAAACCTCGCTGCACGAGTTCGCTTATCATCAAAGCGAATGATTCTTCTAATTTCCTCATATCTGCCCACTGACATTGTCGCCTTATAGTGTGGATCAGAGAGTGGGTCCAGAAATAATTCTCGTATTGGGACATCATACGATTTTTGACTCCCTGCCAGCAGGAAAGAGTCCAAAATATGCATAAAGTTCCTCTTTTGAGATATTTTTCCAGGACTTATTTTTTGCAGAAGCGATATGTCTTCCTTCTAGGTTTGAACATAATAGGACCTCTTCTGCAATACTGTCAGAAAAATAAGTACAGAATATATCTTTAGGGGTAAAGTAACTGGGACTTCCCACAGCTCCTTGAGCCTGTATCACAATATTGTGTATTGGAGTACGTCCGACTAATGTAGGATTACTGTCCCAAAAAACATTCGTTTTGGATGTTCTACTTATCACTTCTTGAGCATCCACTAGATTCACTTCTTCATCATCAGAAGAATCACTGGATGAGGATGTTTGATTAGCTGGGTGGCAGATATTCTTCATCAGACAAAGATAGTTCACTTTCATCATCGCTTTGAAACATAATCGCTTCAATCTCTTGGTCAGTCCGACACTGGAGGAAGACTTGTGCCATTGCTGACTAGATGTTAGAAAATGAAATAGATTTCCTCTCAACAGCTTATCTTATCACAGGTCCTTCAGCAATTAGCTCACAGTGTATACTGTCCTCAGTACTCTATATACACAGCTCATTACTGTGCTCAGAGGACCTGAGCTGATGTCATGGCCTTATCACTCCCTCCAAAAATCACATGACATCCTCACATGTTATTATCCACACCCTGGCCCCTCCACCAGCATTACTGAGTACCAATAAAGTAACTTGAGACACAAACACTTCTGAGAACATGATAAAAACAGCGGCGGGCCTAAAAGGCCTCAATTCATACAGATGTAGTTTTCACCAAACAAGCATTGTTACACCATAATGCCTATGAAAAAAAATTATATGAACAACTGGATATTATCAACAGTGACATACTTGAGGAATACTTGGAGTTTCAAAATTTTAACTGAAGTAATTTTGCAGATAATAGCAAAAATGTAAGCATGGGGGCCTAAAAGGCCCCCAATATGCGTTCTAGGGTTAATGGACACATATTGCAAAATGACTTGTTTTTGCAAGATCTTTAACATAGCTAGCAATCCCTGTAGTGAGACAACCCATTTAATACATTTAACCTTCGTCCGGCTGAGTAGGTACAATTGTAACTATTCCATTTTAAAATTTCAATAACTTTTTTTCGAAAAGCCGTTTAGGGCTGAAATTTCGTGACATCTCTGCAGGTTTGGTCCAGAATATATTGGCCAAATTTCAATAAAATATCTCCACCCCCTTCCGAAATAAGGGGTCGAGATATTTTTGCATCCATAACAAGCTGCAGAGGTAAAAATGTACCCTCATATATTTTGAATGAAGATAATGCAAGGAAAAAAGAATAATATTTTTTTTAATGATAATGCTATTTTATTATTATAAACAAGTAAAAAACTGTTCATTTACATTATAAAAGAAAATGTAAGAAACTTTTTTTATTGATTTTCTTCGCAAGTAATGCATGTTGTCTTTTCTACCGAGTGTTCATCGCAAATGGGTTTCACACAAACCACACAAGACTTTCTAGTCTTACGTTGTTTTCGCCTCAGGTCTCGGCAGACATAGCAACTACCAACAACAGGGTGAGGGTCACGACTACCATGAGGGATTTGAGGGCCAGCTGCAGCTTGCAATGCTACCACAAAGA